>CAUYPK010040848.1:0-12292 GCA_963574355.1 Loris lydekkerianus | reverse complement strand
ATGTCCCTTCTATACCAATTTTCTTAAGTGTTCTGATCATGAAGGGATGCTGGATATTATCAAAAGCTTTTTATGCATCAATTGAGAGAATCACATGGTCTTTGTTTTTTAATTTGTTTGTGTGCTAGATTATACTTAGAGATTTACATATATTGAACCAGCCTTGAGACCCTGGGATAAAACCGACTTGGTCATGATGTATAATTTGTTTAATGTGTTGCTGGATTCTGTTTGTTAGGACCTTGTTGAATATTTTTGCATCTATATTCATTAGTGATATTGGTCTATAATTTTCGTTTCTTGTTGTGTCTTTTCCTGGTTTGGGGATCAGGGTGATGTTTGCTTCATAGAATGTGTTGGGTAGTCTTCCTTCTTTTTCTATCTCTTGGAACAGGTTGAATAGTATAGGTACTAATTCCACTTTAAAGGTTTGGTAAAATTCTGACGTGAAACCATCTGGTCCTGGGCTTTTCTTTTTAGGGAGGTTTTGTATGGTTGATGCTATTTCCGAACTTGATATGGGTCTGTTCAACATTTCCACTTGATTCTGGCTAAGTCTTGAAAGGTGAAGTGCTTCCAAATATTGGTCAATTTCCTTCAGATTTTCATATTTCTGAGAATAAAGTTTCTTGTAATATTCATTAAGGATTTTTTGAATTTCTGAGGAGTCTGTAGTTATTTCATCTTTGTCATTTCTGATTGATGAGATTAGAGATTTTACTCTTTTTTTCTGATTAGGTTAGGCAAAATTTATCTATTTTATTGACCTTTTCAAAAAACAAACTTTTTGTATTGATGTATTGATATGTTGTATAATTCTTTTGTTTTCAATTTCATTTAATTCTGATCTAATTTTGGTTATTTCTTTTCTTCTACTGGGTTTGGGTTGGAATGTTCTTCCTTTTCTAGTTGCTTGAGATGTCCCATTAAGTTGTTAACTTCCTCTCTTTCCATTCTCTTGAGGAAGGCTTGCAGTGCTATAAATTTCCCTCTTAGGACTGCCTTGGCAGTATCCCAGTGGTTCTGATAATTCGTGTCTTCATTGTCATTTTGTTCCAAAAATTTGGCTATTTCCTTCTTAATCTCATCTCTGACCCAGCTACCATTCAACATAAGGTTATTTAACTTCCATGTTTTTGTATGAGTTTGCAGTTTCCTGTTGTTACTGAGCTCAACTTTTATTCCATGGTGGTCCAAGAAGATGCAAGGAATAGTTTCTATTCCTTTACATTTACTGAGGTTAGACTTGTGACCTAAGATGTGATTGATTTTGGAGTGTGTTCCATGGGCTGATGAGAAGTATGTTTATTCAGTTTTGTTGGGATGAAATGTTCTGTACATGTCTGCTAAATCCAAATGTTGGATGGTTCGGTTTAAATCTCAAATTTTTTTGTTCAGCTTCTTATCGGAGGATCTGTCCAACACTGTCAAAGGAGTGTTGAAATTTCTGATTATTATGGAGCTGGAGGAAATCTAGTTGCTCATGTCTGTTAGAGCTTCTCTAATAAATTGAGGCACATTCTGGTTGGGTGCATAAATATTAATAATTGAAATCTCATCATATTGAGTATTACCCTTAACAAATATGAAGTGACCATTCTTACCCTTCCTTACTTTTGTTGGTTTAAAGCCTATTGTGTCTGCAAATAGATTTGCAACACCTGCTTTTTTCTGATTACCATTTGCCTGACATATGGACGACCATTCTTTCACCCTGAGTCTATATTTATCTTTTAAGGTAAGATGTTATTCTTGTATGCAGCAAATATCTTGCCTGAGTTTTTGTATCCAGTCAGCCAACCCGTGCCTCTTTAGAGGACAGTGTAAGCCATTCACATTACTGGAAAGTATTAATAAGTCTGGTAAAATTTGGGTATTGAGTTTTTCGTAAGTCCAGTGGACATTTTTAATCCTTTCACCACTGTGGAAGTTGGAGTTTAATCAAAAGGTTCTGAGTGAGTTTAATTTTGTGGTAGAGGATTGGGCTGGTCATTATGGAGGATAGGTCTGAGAATATCCTGAAGAACTGGTTTGGTTTTGGCAAATTTCTTCAACATGTGAATGTCATTAAAGTATTTAATTTCTCCATTATAAATGAAACTCAGTTTAGCTGGATACAGGGTCTGGGTTTGAAAGTTATTTTGCTTTAGGAGATTAAAAGTTGATGACCACCCTCTTCTGGCTTGAAAAGTTTCAGCAGAGAGATCTGCAGTCATTCTAATATTCTGCCCTGTGTAGGTAATGGATTTCTTATGTCTGGCTGCTTTCAGAATATTCTCCTTCATATTAACTTTAGTGAAGTTAATTATGATATGCCTGGGGGATGTCTTATTTGGATTGAGTCATGCTGGGGTTGTGAAACTGTCTTCTATCTGAATTTCAGAATTTCTTGGCATATCTGGAAAATTCTCTTTCATAATTTCATGGAGAAGGGCCTCTGTGCCTTGCGTGGCCACTTCATCACTTTCAGGGATTCCAATGAGGCGGATATTAGCCTTCTTTGAATTGTCCCAGAGATCTCTGAGAGAATGATCCATTTTTGTTCTCTATTTCTCTTCCTTTTTGATAGTTTGGGAGCGTTCAAAGGCTTTGTCTTTAATGTCAGAAGTCCTTTCTTCTGCTTGCTCCACTCTGTTACTGAGGGATTCTACTGTATTTTTCAGATCTTTGAGGGCTGCAAACTCTTGCTTCAGTGTGTCACAATTTTTGGTAGTTTTGTCTTTAAATTCGTTGAATTCTTGAGACAACTTTTGAATTTCTCCTTGAATTTCTAATTCCAACTTTTGAATTGTTCTTCGAATTTCTAATTCCAAATTTTCCTCCATTCTATTAATCTTGTTTGTAATCCAAATTCTGAATTCTATTTCTGACATCTTGGCCAGCTGTTTTTGAATGGAATCTTCAGTTACATCTGCCATATCTTTTCTTGGGGGGGGGGGGTTGATCTACTCTGGTTGTTCATGTTACCAGAGTTTTTCTGCTGATTTTGCCCTATGATTATTTTACACTGTTTGACTTTTCCCCTGGAGCTTTGCCGAGGACCTATACAGTGCTACGACCTGAGAAACTGGGGACCTGCTTGGTGTGGTGGGGCTAAGTGGCTTTGTCTGTTTTCAGCTGGTGTCTGTATGACCCTAGTGAAACAGTTACTCTAGCTTGAAGTCTCAACTGTGGAGAAATACCAGCAGTTAAGTCCCACATAGGCAACAATTAGAAAAAGAAAATCAAACCTTCCTACAACCACACACCCAGGGCACCACTTGGATAGTCCTTGGGCAATTGGCTCAGTTGAAAAGGTCCAAATCAATTGTCTCAGTTAGCACCTGTCTTAGGTAGAAGAGTTTAAAAGGTCTCTGGCAACAAGATTGCAGGGGTCTGCTGACAACTGAAATAGGACTTGCTCCGATGCTCCATGGGGTCAGGAGGATACACTCAGCATATAGATTAGTCTGGGAAGGTTGATGCACCTCTGTTACACTCCACCTTGTACCTCTGTCACACCTAGTCACTGATAACCCCGCAGAGCTGTGACCCAGTTGCCTCCAATGAGTAGATACTCCAGGGGTTTGCACCTGCCTAAATCACAAGGAAATCTGTGTCTCCTCAGCCAGGATGCTGCTCTCTGCCTCTGTCTGGCAGAGGGAGGTGAGGCCTGACAACCATGGGAGGCTGGGCCTGTTCACTCAGTTCCAGCCTCTCTGATTAATGTTACTGACAGAACAGAATATCTTTGTAGGAATTTGTTTCTGTCCCTGCTAAATTCCCCTGCAGAAGAGAGTCTGTTTTGAGTTCACAGAACCTGTGCCTCAGGCCCTGTCTGTGCCGCTGTAGTTTGTATTTACAGCACAGTTACCTGTCAGTTCCAGGCTCTGCCTGCCCTCCTTTAAGCTGATGGTCTCCCAGGGGCCAGGTGCATCTTAGGCTCAATAAAGCAGTCCTCTGGGTCAGCCCCACCCTGAGAATCTTCCAGCTCTGTGTGTGCATTTTCTAGTCCCTGTGCTCCACCCAGGCCAATACTGCCTCAGGCAAACCCTTTACTCACGGGGCCTGTGTTTCCACCCCAGATCTGTTCCACTGGTGTTTGCCACCTGAGAAGATGCCTGGCCTCCTCTGGTTGCCCAGAGAGACAGGGGGTATGACTCCAGAATATCTGGGGTGAGCCCTATTGTTGCCAAAAACAGCTGCTGCTCTGTGCCTTGGGACACCGCCGCTCTGGTGTGGTCCCCTCTTAGCTGACTTCTCTTCACTTCTGTGCCGCAGAATCAGCACTGAGCAGCTGCAGTCCAGGCCCTGTTCACATACCTCGAGAAATCACCCAAGAGTCTGGACTCCTGGGGGACAGTCCTCCAGACCTCAGAGTGAGAGTGGAGGGGAGTGCTGGCAGCTCAGAATTGCAGGTAGAGAATATATACAGATTTACACAGTTTTATGCCTGGCAAGAGAGTGCCATGGCACCCTAGTAGGGGAAGTAGGTCCAATTTTTAGAGGGTCTGTCCTGTGAAGTATTATATAATGGGAGGACTTTTGAACTCTGCTCGTTTGTTTATGGGGTACTCCGAGCCTTTCTCATGTGGGAGGGGACTCCCATCCACTTGGTGATGGATTTTGTACCTTTTATTTGTATCCTTGGGGTTGCAGCTCACCTCAGCAGGGTTGATGTGCATTCTTTAACCGTCTTTCTTGGTGCAGCTCTAATCCACCAGGTTACTTGCTAAATTTCTGTCCTTTAATTCTCCTTCTGGATGGGAGCCTCTGTGGAAAGCTGGCTTCAGTCAGCCATCTTGTCTCTGCCCCCACTAATGCCTATCTTGCCAAGTTCTGAGTTCCCAGTATTTGGAACAAAATAAGATACTTAAAAACTCTTGATTAATGAATAAAAGAACTTATTTTCTCTATCTACTAGACTTATAAAAGTAGAGGAATTTTTATCTATGTGTTATGAATACAATTTTTATTTTACTTAATGTGAAAATTAGTGATTCAACGTTTAATCCCAGAGTCTAAAATTTAGTAATATAATTTATGTCACATTGGTCAATTTTAATTTTTCCACAGATATGTGCTCAACTTTATTTCTGTATGTTTAAGGATAGTATTGTGGAGAGAATATTATCCTTGGACTCAAAAGCTCAGTTTAGCATTAAGCACCAAATCTGTTACTTATTAGTAACACTATGATCTTGGACAAGCCCCTATAAATTTCAATTTCAGGTAAAATAGACATAACTTCTCCATAATGAGATAAGACGATACATGTAAAAGTTATTTTAAAACTGTAAAAATGTTAAATGAATTTATATAAAATAATTTTATTATTATAAATGCTTTGCTTGCCAAGATTTGTTATTCAATTCACCTTTTCCTCTATTATACTTTGATTTTAATTTTCCTACTGATACCACTGTGTTCTATAATTCTTACATTTTTTAAGTCATAACAAATGGTTTTATGTATCACCCTTTCCCCCCCATAGAAGTTCATTTGTTAGCACTATTGCAAATCACTGTTTCAAATTTAAATTGCCCATTTGAAATTATTTTTAACTTTCTGGCAATGCTATTTTTAGAGCAAGTACAATAGAGTTGAGCCTTAATTAACAGACATGTACATGGTTACCTACAATTCTAGTTATGTAACATTCATTTTATCCTTTGGTTGCATATTTCCTGCCAAAATTTCTTATTTTAAAACATGATTCTTCCCCTTGCATTTTCTCTTGTGCCTGACCTTAGGTAATACAAATTTAGTTTCATTCTTTTAGTATATCAAGAGTCATATGAAAGTAGATTTCCTTTAATGAAGAAATAAAATTGAGGCCATTATGTCAGCAATTCAGGTGAAAAATTCTTCACTTATACTTGGTTATTTGAACATCAATTAAAATATTAGTCTTCACTTGCTTGAATCATTGTCTCAATTTTCTACCCTATTCAACTAATGGAGATCTGGCTAGGTATTTTTGACTTTTGCCACAGAATCCTTGTGATTTTGTCTTGTTTGCTTAATTTATTATTTTTGCATTTTGCATCTAGTTTTAGTTTTTCCACAAGCTCAATCTTTCATTAACCACAAATGAGGATTTAGACAGAGAGAATGGAAGAGCATGATGGAGTTGATACCAGGCGATGATCATTATCGATAATTAAAACAAAAGGTCTGCCAAAATGACAGCACTCTACATCAGGCATCCTCAAACTGTGGCCCGCGGGCCACATGAAGCGGTGTGAATTGTATTTGTTCCTATTTTTTTTTTTACTTCAAAATAAGATATGTGCAGTGTGCATAGGAATTTGTTTATAGTTTTTTTTTTTTTTTTTTTAAACTATAGTCTGGCCCTCCAATGGTGTGAGGGACAGTGAATTGGCCCCCTGTTTAAAAAGTTTGAGGATGCCTGCTCCAGATGTTGGTATGTGGAAGCTTAAGTTGTCTCACAGAAACTTGATTATATTTGACCTGTTGTTTTTTTCTTACTTGTTTATTTGTATTTTAGGGATAGGGTCTTGCTGTATTCCCCACACTAGAGTGAAGGGTGCAATCAGAGCTCACAGCAGCCTCAAAGTCATGGGCTCAAGCAATCCTCTTGCCTCAGCCTTCCAAGTAGCTGGGACTATAGGGGTGCTATTACACCTGTCTAATTTTTCTGTGTTTTGGTAGAGACAGGGTTTTGCTTTGTTGCTTAGGCTTCCTCCCACCGTTGCCTCCCAAAGAGCTGAGATTACAGATGTGAGCCACTGCACTCAGTCCATTTTGTTTCATGTGACAGATTTTTCGCAAACCAAGAAGAGGGGCACAATAAGCTCTGCTGGTTCTGAGAACATCTTGCTGCTTTGAATCAATATGATATCTTTCCTGAATAATTACCCGGCATGAATGAATGAAAGTCTCCTTACTTAGCTAATTAAATTTGTAGATGTGATTATGGGAATGCTGTTAATACATTTCTGAGAATTGCCCTTTAAAGTAATAAAAGACTAAAATAAGGAAATACCTACAAAAATGCCATAGAAGTAAAAAAGAGCTTCAAAGTTATAACTAAAAAAATAGAGAAAAAGAAAAGGTATTTGGCACTTAGGAGGTTTTATTAGAGTAGGTTTTCAAAAAACATCTGCTTAACAAATAAAAAATGAAAAAACTAAAGCCCTAGGCACTAGAGATAATCATGTGAGTAGATCTCCAAAATACATATAAGTAGTGAAGGAGGTATATAATAATCTATTGTTGATTTACTTACATTAGTAAGTAATGTAACTGCTTAACGTTAGCAAATAGTGGATAGAAATGGGTTAGAAAGGGAGGTCAGTATGCCACTATCATTTCAGGAAAACTGCTGATTGCTTAATTATTGACAAAATGGGGATTAAAATACATAGCTATTAAAACTATTATATAAATATAAAAGCAGTTTTAAAAATTAAAGTTCGATATAAATATATTAGCATATGTTTATGCCATTATTGTTTGCTAATATATATGATTTTGAAATTGGAGTGAGCTCCCGGTTCATCTACATTCATTTTTATATTTCTAGCCTTCTTAGGTAAAAGAGAAATACTATACAATGTCCTCCATCTATAATTGCCTGATTGAGATTCTCATTTCTTTCAAGGGGCTAAGCTTGAGGTTTGCTATGTTTTATAGTATTAAGGAAGGAAGGCCTCACTATTAAGGTGACATGAGCAGAGATATGAAAGAAGTGAAGGAGCAAGCAATCTTTATGGATATCAAGGAAGAATGTTTTAGGCAGAATAGTAAGTATAGAGGCCCTGAGGTAGGACAGTTCTTGGTATATTTGAGAAACAGTGAGACTGTTTAGCAAGAGGAGAAGTGGACTTTTGCCCTTATGAGTCACTGCAGGGTTTGAGTTGAGAAATGACATTATCTGGTTTGTGACTTAAAAGACTTTTTCAGGCTGTTGTGTTTAGAAAAGATTGTAGGAAGGCAGAGGTGGCTGCATGTGAACTATTATAGTAGGAGGTTATTGCAATAATACAGGAGATATATGATGGTAACCCGGACCAGGGTGGTATCCCTGGAGGTGTGAGAAGTGACAAGAATCTGTTGAAGTCCACAGGATATATTGAGGGGTTAGATGTAGAGAATTAGAGGAGAAGAATGAATGATGACTTCAGGAATTTTGGCCTGAAGAATTGGAAGAATTAGAGATGGAGAACATTGCGGGAGAAGCAGATTGAGGGTGTGTGGATAAGATCTAGAGTACAATTTTTACAAGTTAAGTTTGATATGCTTATTAGACATCCAAATGGAAGTGTTGATTATTCAGTTGGATATGTGTATGAAATTTGGGGGAAATTTCTGAGTTATAGATTCAAATTTTGAAAGTCTCAAGGGTACTGATAATTTTAAAGTTAGGAGGTCAGGATAATGTTGTCAAGGAGACTGAATAAATTTACTTAGGGAATAAGAATAAAGAGAGGAAGTCTCTGGATGTTTAGTGGTGTGAGAAATGAGGGGGAACTAGTTAAAGGTTTTGAAAAAGGACATCTGTGAGACTTTCTTTTCTTTGGCAAGATGGTGGAGTACGATTTGACTACTCACATCGCGCATTTTTTGGATCGGCATCTTATCTTTCCGCTTTTCAAGTTTCTTTCTGTAAAGGAGATTTATAATGAAAAAGAATTATTACAAGGGAAATTGGATCTTCTGAGTGTTACCAACATGGTAGACTTTGCTATGGATGTATATAAAAACCTTTATTCTGATGATATTCCTCATGCTTTGAGAGAAAAAAGAACCACAGTTATTGCTCAACTGAAACAGCTTCAGGCAGAAACAGAACCAATTGTGAAGATGTTTGAAGATCCAGAAATTACAAGGCAAATGCAGGCAACCAGGGATGGTCGGATGCTGTTTGACTACCTGGCAGACAAGCATGGTTTTAGGCAGGAATATTTAGATACACTCTATAGGTATGCAAAGTTCCAGTATGAATGTGGGAATTACTCAGGAGCAGCAGAATAGCTTTATATTTTTAGAGTGTTGGTTCCAGTAGCAGATAGAAATGCTTTAAGTTCACTCTGGGGAAAACTTGCATCTGAAATCTTAATGCAAAATTGGGATGCCGTCATGGAAGACCTGACACAGTTAAAAGAGACTATAGATAATAATTCTGTGAGTTCTCCACTCCAGTCTCTTCAGCAGCGAACATGGCTCATTCACTGGTCTTTGTTTTCTTCAACCATCCCAAAGGTTGTGATAATATTATTGATCTCTTCCTTTACCAACTACAGTATCTTAATGCAATTCAGACAATGTGTCCACATATTCTTCGCTATTTGACTACAGCAGTCATAACAAACAAGGATGTTCGAAAACACCGGCAGGTGCTAAAAGATCTTGTCAAAGTTATTCAACAGGAATCTTATACATACAAAGACCCAATTACAGAATTTGTTGAATGCTTATATGTTAACTTTGACTTTAATGGGGCACAGAAAAAGCTGAGGGAATGTGAATCAGTACTTGTGAACAACTTCTTCTTGGTGGCTTGTCTTGAGGATTTCATTGAAAATGCCCATCTCTTCATATTTGAGACTTTTTGTTGTATCCACCAGTGTATCAGCATTAACATGTTGGCAGATAAACTGAACATGACTCCAGAAGAAGCTGAAAGGTGGATTGTGAATTTGATCAGAAATACAAGACTTGATGCCAAGATTGATTCTAAATTAGGTCATATGGTTATGGGTAAAAATGCAGTCTCACCCTGTCAGCAAGTGATTGAAAAGACCAAAAGCGTTTCTTTTGGAAGCCAGATATTGGCCATGAATATTGAGAAGAAACTTAATCAGAATAGTAGGTCAGAGGCTCCTAACTGGGCAACTCAAGACTCAGGCGTCTACTGAAGAACTATAAAGAAAAGATAAAAACATTCTATAAAAGAAAATAAAATAATAAAACCATTATATAGTAAGGGGTGACATACATTTTAGAAACAATTAAATATTGAATACAAATTTGGAGAATTTGAATAAAATTGTTTATGGTTCATTAAAAAAAAAAAAAAAAAAAAAGGACACCTGTGATATAGGAGGAGCACCTCCAAGAGAGTGCTGCCCTGGAAACAGTGGTGTGCTGCAGCTGGCTCCTATCAGCTTGCAAGAGCCCATTACATTTTCAGCAAATTTACAAGCTTGTTGATAAACACAGCCATTTAAAAATTGTATGTAAGGCTCGGCTCCCATAGCTCAGTGAGTAGGGTGCCAGCCGCATACACCAAAGCGGGCAGGTTCAAGCCTGGCCTGGGCCTGCTAAACAACAATGACAACTGCAACCAAAAATAGCAGGGCGTTGTGGCAGGCACCTGTAGTCTCAACTACTTGGGAGGCTGAGGCAAGAGAATCGCTTAAGCCCAAGAGTTGGAGGTTGCTGTGACACCACGGCACTCTACTGAGGATGATATAGTGAGACTCTGTCTCAAAAAAGAAAAAAAAAATTGTATGTAAATGTAAATAAATTATCTTAAAGTAAAAGTAATAAAACACTCAACACTTACCATTTCCTAATTGTGTTCCATCTTAATACCATTTCTGCTCTTGAGGTTATTTAAATCTTGTGTATTTGAATGATGGAAAAGCTGTATAGTTTGCTGCTGTGGATTCTTCCCAGATTTGTGTTCAGGGAGGTCACCTTTGTAGCTTGAGTTTGGCCATGGTGGGAATCTTTACATCTCAGAAATAGAAAATGTTACAAATTTGGGCTTGATTAATTATTTTGCTGATGAGGAAGTGATAAATAAAAAGTTAATAATGCAAGTGCAGGTTAGAAGTATATTGTGTCTATAACTATAACATTGTAATTATTTTAGAAACTGAAGAAATATTTATCTACTATTAAAAAATTATCTGGTTCAGCAAAGAAATCACAAAATTGATGAATGAGGTAAGATTTTCACATAAACCATCTATGTTTTATTTTCACCTTATTCATTAGTGTAACGAAATAACCAACGAACATGCACGTTGGAATGACTTGTTTATCAATTATAATACTAAGTTGGCTGTGATTACAATAATTTGGCAAAAATAACAAAAATACTTAAAAAAATCAACTGTCTAATGGTGTTTACAATAAAACGTTGTATTATCTTATTTGTAGACTAGGTACTACACATCATTTTATCAGTAAAATTTATAATAAACTCTATATAGGGGCACACATTTTCTTTTTTATCTGAATTAGCTGTTAATTATTTGACAGCACACATCTGTTCAGAAGCCTAGTGAAGAAAGTGTTTTCAGGAGTGCAAAAGTACCAAATGCCACTGCTGGGTAAATTGAGATGATTGAGAATTGACCACTGAATTTAGTAACATGAAGATGATAGATCACCTTGACAAGCGTTATCTTAGTGAAATTATAGAAAAGTCTGATTAGAGTGGTATTAAGAGAGAATGAAAGGAAAGGAAGTGGAGATAGTATTTCAACTAATTTTGTTGTAAAGGGAAAGAGAAAAATGGGGACAAAAGCTAATTGGAGAGAAAGGGAGGGTTAAGGAACATTTTGAAAATCACTAATATTACATTTTATTTGTATGCTGATGGGAATGATTGAATAAAGAAGAAAACAATTGATGATGAAACAATGTCCTTCAGTAGGTAAGAAAAGACAGATTCCAGTGCTTAACAGAGGAATTTGCCTTATATAGAACTGCAGATATTTTATTTATAGTAACAGAAGAGAAGGCAGAATGTATGGGTACAGTTAGAGGTAAGACAATGATATTACATTAGGAGCTTGTGAAAGTTGTCTTTTTATTTTCCATGAAATGAGAAGTAATATTGTTAGTCAATAATGGCTGTGGGAAAGAAGAGTTGGAAAGTTCAGGAGAAAGGAGGGAATACTATAACTGATTTCTTTTTTGAGACAGAGTCTCAATTGGTCACCATTGGTAGAGTGCGTGGCATCTTAGCTGACAGCAATCTCAAACTCTTGGGTTCAAGTGATCCTCTTGCCTCAGCCTCCCAGTAGCTGGGACTATAGGCACTTGCCATAACACTTGGCTATTTTTTAGAGAGGGGTCTTGCTCTACTCTGGCTAGTCTTCAGCCTGTGAATTCAGGCAATCCACATGCCTCAGCCTCCCAAATGCTGGGATTATAGGGGCGAGCCATTGCCCCCAGCGTAACTGAGTTTTGAAATAGGTAAATTGGAACGGGAAAGGATCTTTTAAAATTAAAAGGTAATTATCACCTGTGGTGCATCTTACAAGGGTATATGTAAAACTTAGTAAATGTGGAATGTAAATGTCTTAGCACAATAACTAAGAAAATGCCA
>CAUYPK010040844.1:0-49334 GCA_963574355.1 Loris lydekkerianus | reverse complement strand
CCCCCCGACGGCCCGGGCTCGGCCGGGTTTCGGTGTGCCAGTTTCCACCGGGCCTGCTGTGGGGCCAACTCGCCCCCCCCCCCCCCCCCGCAAAATGCCCCAAATTCAAACACCCACTCCTCCTTAGCAGCAGCCACCCCCAGGGGTGTCTCAGGGGCCCCTTAACCTGGATTTCTCCTGGGTTCCTTCCCATCACCAGCCTCCCTCCCCTTCCCACAGCCCTCTCTCCTGCTCTTAGAGAAAGGAAAAAATGCCTCTGTCCAAAAAGCCTCCCACTCCTGCTTCATTTTTCTTCTTGTCTATGTATTTTTTTTTTCCCCTCCAAATGAGCTTGAATTTGCACCTTTGGGCCCAAGAATGGCACACAGGTGTTGGCCTTTCTCTATTGTGTTTTCAAATGGAGAGCATGTGTGTCACCTTTTCTGTGACACTCTGGGGACAAATTGTGAATTTTTCCAGACCTCTCTGGGATTGTCCAGAATTTAGTGGGCAAATGGACACCACAGTTTTATAAAACCTGCATACTGCTATTTATTTTTTATTTTTTAATTAATTTCTGATTTTTTTTATTTGTTTATTTTTAGAAAATGGCACCTCATCCGTCCTTAGTTGCTTTTCCTGGGGTGCTGTGAGCTCACGGGATGCTCAGCTGGCAGGATAGGCAGGCAGCTATACGCAAGTTGGACATGAAGTGCCTCTCTCTGTAGTCAGCTCTCTGTCCAGAAACTTCTGCCATTTCACTCCAGAGACTCAATTTCACAGCTTGGAAAGTTTTATTGAGACAAGAGTCTCATTCTGTCACCCTGGGTAGAGTGCTGTGACATCAGCCTAGCTTATGGCAACCTGAAACTCCTGGGCTTAAGCAATCCTCCTGCCTGAGCCTCCCCCATAACTGGGACTACAGGTGTCTGTTACCATGCCCAGCTAATTTTTCTTTTTAGTAGAAGAAGAGAAAAAAAATTTTTTTTCCTCCAAGCTCTTCATCCCATTTTTCCTGTCTGTGCTCCAGGCCACACTAGCAAGTCAGAGGCCACTGAGCTACAGTGACCCTGAAAGTGGCCCACATTTTTGCTGGCGTGAAGGGGACAGCAAGCATCCTGAGACCAGAATGGCCCAGGGACCACGGCAGAGACCTTAATTATCTTTCAGCACTCTACTTGCTCACGGGAGTGAGGCAGGATGGGCAAAGAGGAAGAGGAAGGCCCCCGAGGGAGGGAGTGAGGGTTGCCCATGAAAGCCCACTTCCCTTCTGCTGGGCCTGACCTGGAGTAGCTCCCAGTTTTCACCCTGCTTGTCGTCCCTCCTCCCCTCCCTTTCGTCCCTCCCTCCATTCCTTGATCTCCTCTTCTTCCTCATCCTCCATTATTATTATTACAAAAGCAATACCTACTTTTAAATACAAACTAAAAGAAGGATAAACACGTAAAATAAAACTTGCCATTCCTCCATCATGAATCCGACGGTCTCCAGTGCACACTCACTGCTCACCATCTCACACATATCCTTCCAGACTTTTTCTATAAATTTGCAACCACAAAGCCACACATTTGCAAAACAGAGCTAATCGTGCCCACATTGAAGGGTCATTGCAAGCATTAACTATGAAAGCGGATGTAAAAGAACATTAATGACTATCTTTTCGGGTGTCTGATTTTATTCTGTTTTGCTAACCTCGACACCTGCATTTCACGAGAGCTGGCTCATACTCCAGAACGTACTCTAGTAACTGTACCCCCGACTCCAAAAGGCTGTTTGCTATATTGTTTAAATTTCCAAAACGCAGTGTAGAGATAGAAATCCCTTCCTTCTGGATTTTACCCTGTAAGGCCTGTGCTGTATACACAGGGCAGTATCTAAAGGAAACGTCTTAGTTATCAAGGTCAGGCGAACACAGCAATTACTCTGTAACCCAATGAGCCGCTACCTTAATATCTAATCGCAGGGCCTGTCTTCGTGCCTGTCTCCCTTGGAAGAGAACATACCTTCTCTTATCTACCCGGGCATCGGTGATAAGGGTATTTGATGACTCAGATTGTCTTGGCTACACATGAGACAGGCACCTTTGCAAGTTTACTTATTCTGCAACTGGGCAAGGGTCTGTTTTATGTTTGGCTATTTGGGGCCCAACAGAGGCCCAAGAATGTCTGTCTTACAGCATCATCCGCCCAGTGTGGGCTGAGATGGGGCGGGGAGGGTGGAGAGAGAAGGAGCTGCATGCTGTTGAAAAGGCAGAGTTAGAGAGAGGTGGACTGGCTGTAGAGAGCTAAGTGACCTTGTGCACAGCCTGAGCATCTGAGCCTCAGTTTTCTTACCTGTAAAGGGGAATGATAATACCCATCTCACAAAGGTGTTATGAAGAATAAACGGAATAATTAGGAAGTGCCTGGGACATGGGTATTTGGTAAGGGCTCAGTAAATGATAACCACTAACAAAAAATGGGGAGGGGAGAGTGCACAGTGGCTCACTCTTGTAATCCTAGCATTTTGGGAGGCTGATGCAGGAGGATTGCTTGAGGCCAAGAGTTTGAGGCTTCAGTGAGCTATAGTGACACTGCTACATTTCAGCCTGAGTGATAAAGACTCTGTTTCAAAAAAGAAATATGTGGGGAGAGGATGGAAACATTTTCATTTAACAGCATGAATAATTTCCTCTGATGGCAGGGAGGGAAAGCAAAAGTCTTACAGAATGGGAAGAAGGACGGCAGAATAGGGCGGGTATGGTGGGTCACACCTGTAATCCTAGCATTCTGGAAGGCCCAGGCCGGATCCTTTGAGCTCAGGACTTCAAGATCAGCCTGAACAAGAGTGAGACCCCATCTCTACAAAAAACAGAAAAAACTAGCTGAGCGTTGTGGCAAGCATCTGTAGTCTCAGCTACTCAGGAGGCTCAGGTAGGAGGATCACTTGAGCCCAGGAGTTTGAGGTTGTTGTGAGCTATGACACCACAGCACTCAGGGCGACAGAGTGAGACTCTGCCTCAAAAAAAAAAAAAGAAAAGAAAAGAAAAGAAAGAAAAAATGGAAGGCAGGGTAGAAGTGAGAAGGGGTCAAAGCTAAAAGCGTAGACCTTCTCTTTAAGTAGCAAACGGCCGTCATTGCCAGGTTCCATGATGTTGAGCTCCCCACACATCACCTCCCACAGTAAAAATTGACTGCAAATTTCCAAGGCTGTTCAGAGCAGCCTTTGATCAGAACTCACTTCCTCCCTCCACCCAGCACCTTCCATTATTTCTGCCTTGTCCTCATTAACCCTTGATCAGAGGGTCAGCCTCCTGTCCCTGCCAGTGGTTGGGGCCACGTATCCACCCATCTCAATCTTACTTCTCCTTGCTTCCTTGTTCCCTTGCTCTAAGTGTCCCCTGACATCTGGGGGGAGGATTCTGGCTCTCAGCACCTGATTCTACACAACCCTAAGCCCCAGTCTCCCTCAGCGCCCAGGTGGGGAAGGTGAGAACACCAGACATCAGCTCAGGTTTCCCACCAGTGGATGCCAAAGGCCCAGACAGGTATGAGTGCAAGCCTCAGGGTCCCTCATCTTGTCTTAGTGACACAGACTCTTTGAACCTGCTTGTTTATATGGAAATTTACCATGATAGCACCTGTGTCCTCAGGGTTTCCGTGATGATTAAATAACATAAGAATAAATGGTCAGGGAAAACTGCAACTCCCTGCTATGGGATGGTGGCTATCACTTCTGGACTTTTTTTTTTTTTTTTTTTTTTTTTTTGAGACACAGTCTCAGCTGTTGCCCTGGGTAGAGTGCTGTAGTGTCAGAGGTCACAGCAACCCCAAACTCTTAGGCTTAATTAATTATCTTGCCTCAGCCTCCCAAGTAGCTGGGATCACAGGCGCCCACCACAACACCTGGCTATTTTGTTGTTGTTGTTGTTGCAGTTGTCATTGTTGTTTTAGCTGGCTCAGGCCAGGTTCGAACCCACCAGCCCTGGTATAGGGAGCTGGCGCCCTACCCACTGAGCTAAAGGTGCTGCCCTCTGGACGGTTTTTGATTCTGAGATGTGGACACTTCACATTTCAACATTTCTAAAACTGGGATATATATTAATGTGATGTAGCTGTTTCATGGGGTGCAATCCCTTCTGTGCCTTTGCCCCTGGGGAGCGGTGGTTAGATCTACAGCATGTTCGGGGTCCACAGAACCTTTGCATTGAGGAAATGGGGAGCATTACGAGCAATTATGTTCAGGGTGTTTTGGCTTCCTAGAGGAGCAGCACATTTGAGAAACTTTTTTGCAGTAACCATCACTCGTCCAAGGTCCGAGGTACACCAGGGGGCTTTCTAAGCCTGGGTTCAATGGCTGAGACGTGCCCTGTGCCCAGGCTGTGAAAGGTAGAGGGAATTTCTGGGCCTGCGATGGGTCTTATGAGGCATCTGACCAAGCATTCCATCAAACACTCCACTCCACCCTCCTCTGATAGGCTTATTCTCCCCAGGGGGAGAAGTAAGGCAGGAGTGTAGGAGAGATAAAAAGATGGACTTCCCAAAGTGATGGTAAGTCCCTACATTTTCTCTGTCAACGAAGCAACTGTTTGGCAAATTAAGCCAGAGCCAATTCAGGCATCTTAGTAACAGCTGGCTTCCCATGAGGACCACCGAAGCAAAGACTAGGAAGCCCAGAGGATTCTGGTTTGTCATTGCTTAAGGCCTTAAAGAAACGATGAGGAGGCATGAGGGTTGCCACCCCTCCCCATGATGCACCTCTCTGCTCAGCCCTCTCCCTTCCCAGCAGGCAGTAGGACAAGATCCTTACTGGGGGCACTCAGCACACACTCATGTGTCACACTTGGGTTTCCCCAGTTTCTCCATTACAGGCACTGATTTTGGGACAGGAAAAAGAAAGAAAAATCACCTATTTCTTCACTCGCTTCCCTGCAGGACTGAGACACAAGGATGTGTTATAAACAGCTGCACTGGACCCTCTGTGTGCATTTTATTAATAATTTTGTTCACTTATTCATTCATTATTTATTGAGTACTTAGTACATGCCAGTTACTGGTGTAGGATCTGAGGACACAGGAGGTGAACCAAATATCGTCCCTGACCTCTTGGAGCTGACATTCTAGTGAGAAGAACCCGGCAGTAACCCATCAATAACCATGTAACATGCCAAGAAGTGACATGTTTGAAGAAAATGCAGCCAGGTAGGGGACTATGGAATTGGAAGGGTGAGTGAGGGAGAGTTGAAATTACTACTCTTTTTTTATTTTTAAAAGTATTTTACTAGGGCGGTGCCTGTGGCTCAAAGGAGTAGGGTGCCCACCGCATATGCTGGAGGTGGCGGGTTCAACCCAGCCCCAGTCAAAAATTGCAAAAAAAAAAAAAAAAAAAAAGTATTTTACTAGTACTAAAAGAAGTTAACATCTATTGATTATAAAATACGCTAATTATAAAAATTCATTGTAAATATATTTATACTTGTGACAACTTCTGCCAATGGAAACATCATTGAGGTGTTCAGGGGCCACATGTGTACTAAACACTCCAAATGCACGTTATTATTAAATCATTTTACCAATGGGAAAACGGAGGCTGAGCTTGGTTAAGTTGCTTTCTCAAGTTCATAACACTGAGTGGTGAGTCTGGGTTTCACACCCAGTTATTTCTGACTCTAAAGCCTATATTTTAGCCATGCTGTAGCAATATGGTTGGTGTTTTACTCAAAGAAAGTGATGGTCAGTAAGATAGTATTAGATTAAATTTCAGAGCTGTCATTCTCCAAAGCCCAAGTTCCTTCCTCTCCACCATATTCCTTTCCAGTAATAAGGGGTGGGGGATTCAACGGTTGTCAGATAGAGGTTGTCAGTGAAGTTCTCCAGTGAAATCTGGAAATGCATGCTCGGTGCTCCCATCAGTCCACTCACAGGAGTCTCCATTGTTTGTCAGGAGCTGCGGTGGCCCTGAAAGAACACCTGCTGTTTTGATCATCTTGCATGAGGTGCTGGTCCTTGCAACTGTTGGACCAGATTATACTCATGACTGAGAATTAGTTGTCATTTTCGTGAGTCTTCATCAATATGCATAACCTTAATATGCAAAACATGGGTTTATTTTGGTGAAAACAGAGCCTAATTCAACCTCAGGGCGTGGGCGCCTGTCAAAACGTGACTCACCCGAAACGCGAGCTTTTTCCATTCCCAATTTGATGGTGGGGACTACTTTGAAGTTGCTGGTGACCTTACTTAGCAGATGACCAAAACAGGGAAGATCATACTGACAAGCTCACCGCATCTCATTTCCAGAGAACTCTGAGCTTGTGCAATGTTCCAGGTGCTTCTCCCCATTCACCCATAAACGGAGAAGGCGGCTGCCAACACAGAGTGGTCTGCAGGACACTAGGACAGCTGTCTTGCCTCCTCCCTGCCACATCTGCTGCCATGCCTAAGACCACACCATGCAGGATGCAATTTTCATAGCTCTGAACCTCAGTTTTCTGTTCTGCTAAATGGTACCCCCTTTGAATTGCTAAAGCATCTTCTTTCAGAATACAAACAATCCAAGGACCACAGAAACTTCCATCAGTGACTCCCACCTGAGTGCCAGATGGCTTTCTAGCTCTTCTAGAATGCCAATAATTGCTTTCAGAGAAAACAGAAATGTCACTTAGCAGGAGAAGGATGAGTGGACAATGAGGGGTCAGGGGGTCCTGTAGAATATCCAGTGGGCATCACAGCACTCCTGGAGATGGGGACAGAGGAGAGAGCACCCATGGAAGGACCCAAACAAATAAGAGCCACCCATTTCTTCCTTCTTCTCTGGGCTGGTTGGCAATACCCGATGTTGGACTAGAGACAGAGATGTGGGTAGAGAAGTCGGTGTTTCTTGGGCACGAAGAACATGGCAGTCACTTGAAGCAAGTCACTTTGTGAATTTGCATACTCTCGCCCCAGGGAAGGTTCATCACCCTTATTTAGACAAAGGGGAAAACCAAGCAAGGCTCAGAGAAATGAGTACTCATCACACCTGGTAAGTGAGAGGTGGAGCCAGGAGTTACCTGGCCCTTCACTTGGGGCCTGGGTTTTGTCTTTCCTTTCCTTTCTCCCCTTCCTTCTCCCCTCTCCTTCTCACATCCTCACCTTCTTACCTTCCTTCCTTTCCTCCCCCTCTTCTTCCTTCTTTTCATCTCTACTTCTTCCTTCCCTTCCTTCCAAAAATTCTTACTTATTCTGGGTACAAACACTACAACAATGAAAGCCAGCACCATCCCTGACCTCCCAGAGAGAACAGACCAGGGTGGAGGCAGAAGCATTCTTTTCCACTTTTCTCCACGACCATCGTCCCACATTCCTCACAACTGGGCCGCCCATGGTGCTGTGGCCCCACCTGACTGGTAGCTCACTAGACACGTGCCATTGTCTGCCAGGCTCTCGGTGTGACAGTTCCAAGCAGACTGTGCTTTCTAGCTCCCCTGCTCCATCAGGAGAGGACTGACGATCCCAGGAGTATCTTTCACTCATTCACTTTTGTTTTTCCTGAGCAAATAGGAACATTGTGTAACATGAGAGTGTCGGGCATTTCTTTACTTCTCTCCTCAGTCTCCCTTCAGGAAGCGGAGCATACTCCAACCATCCATCCATTCATTCATTCCCCAAATATGCCTTGAGCACTTCAGTCTCCCTTCAGTCTCTTCAGTCTCCCTTCAGGAAGCGGAGCATACTCCAACCATTCATTCATCCATTCATTCCCCAGATATGCCTTGAGCACTTCAGTCTCCCTTCAGTCTCTTCAGTCTCCCTTCAGGAAGCAGAGCATACTCCAACCATCCATCCATTCATTCATTCATTGCCCAGATATGCCTTGAGCACTTCAGTCTCCTTTCAGTCTCTTCAGTCTCCCTTCAGGAAGCGGAGCATACTCCAACCATCCATTCATTCATTCATTCCCCAGATATGCCTTGAGCACTTACAGTGTGCCGGAACTCACTCTGTGGTAGGCCCTGGAGCTACAGGGATGAGCAGGACCAATGTGGCCTTTGTCTCATCAGGCTCTCAGGCCTGTGCCCAGCTTGCATCCAATACACAGCCCTACGTAGCCCTGCAAGGCCATCCCCTTTGCAAAACTGAGGTAAGGAGGAAACTGGATTCCCCAACATAGTCCCGAAAATCAGGAAGGGCTTCTTGGAGGAGGAGAAGAATATTTTCTGGTACCCAGCACATGAGCAATTAATTTCTAGTGTCTGCCATCTCCATCCTTTTGATTCTCCACTCATGCAAAAATACAAATGTGTGGCAGCCCCAAATCTGCCCCAGAGCTGGACAGGATGGATTCACCAGGCCAGACCTGCGCCAGCTGGAAAGAAGGTTCCCCAAACTGTACCACTGTGTGACCTCTGAGTCGGCCAGTGGTTTACTGTTGACAGCCCCTGGCACACCACCACAGACTCTCAGAAGGAGTAAGTGAAACATTATATTTTCATCGGATCCATCCATTTCACAGTTCTTTTAAAATCATCTGCAAGACACCTTCTGTCACTTAACAGTGTTTGCACCCGTTCTCTGAGTATCAAAGATTATGCCATAAAATACTCATGAGTCTACAAGAGACTTAGAGAAAAGAACGTCTCAGGATACCAGAAAATGCAGCCTCTGCTGGAAAACTCCCCTGTTTTGTTCAGCCCAAGGCTGTGCTTTGAGAGCTGTAGATTCATAACCACAGCAAATCGGCTGGCCTGAGCCTGGACGGCCATCAGGGCCCTCAAACTTCCATGCAATTCATCCACAAATAATTAAGAAGCAAAAGTGAAACAGCACTTCCCGTGCAACTATTTTGTTTCAGGGAAGAAAATGAGAAAATTAACGTATGTGATGGACTACAGATTTTTGTGCTGACAGATGGGTCATTTAGGTAGCTGGGCTTTCCCTAAATGTCCCCCACTCTCTGAAAACCCAGGCAGGGAACTGGGCTGTACCTACCCGGGGGGCTGTGTGGTAGGAAGGGGCTGGGAGGGACTTTAATTCTTCTCTAGGCAGGCTGAAGTCCAGCCAATTATTAAGCCACCCAGGAAGAAACAATGGCTAATTAAAATGAACTTTAAGGAGGGGGAGGACTTAATTAATTTGATCTTTATCTGAAACTCTTTCTAATTGAAGTAAACTTTAGAAGTTCTATGGATCAATGCCTCAGACTATTTGTGAAAACGTACATACAGTATTTCTTTGTACAGCAGAAGGTTGAAAACCGGATGTTAGCCAGTGGATTAAATTAACACCGACCTTCAGTCCCCTTCACCGAGGACAGCTGTTTGTGAAAGTGCTCATTTATACATAAAAGTAGAAAATTCTGGCTGTCACAGATAGGAGGCAGGTGAAAAGGGCCTGGGGCAACAGTAATAATGCATTTACAAAGAAACAAGTGGGCTTTGGGGCCTTCTCCTGATTATTCTTAAACCATTAATGTGCTCTTTCTCCATTAATTTATGTATTTGCATATTTATTTCTCTAATCAATATTTATTGAGCAACTGTGCTGGGGCCATTTGGGGTACACTGGGTATGGAGTGAAAAAATAGCAGAGAAAGTCTCTGCCCACCTGGAGTTTATATTCCAATTGAGGGAGAGAAACGATGACCGTGTAAAGAAATACAAAGTCACATCACTTCCACTGGAGGGTGTGAGGCTGAGGCCACGGTGGGCCGTGTTTCCTCCAGGTGGATGAGGATGGGCCCTCTGCTCAGGGAGAAGTTAAGCTGACATAAGAAGATAGGCAGCTCCCAGGAGAGTCTAAGATACAGCCCGGGTGGCACTTCTGGCTTTGTTCAGGGCAAGTGTCCCACTAAGCTTGGGTTGTGTGGTGGAGGGAAGGGAGACCAGCGTGAAGATTTAGGAAGAGAGGGTGCGAAGTAGAACAGCAGGAAAGGTACTAAGCAGGTGCGGGAGGGCTTGGCACCCTGTAGATTTTATTGGGGTACAGTAGAAGCCATTGAAAGGGTTTTGCAGTGGAGTGACGTTGGTCTGATTTCTATTTTTTTCTTTTCTTTCTTTCTTTTTTTTTTTTTTTTTTTTTTGAGACAGATTTTCACTTTGTCACCCTGAGTAGAGTGCTGTGGTGTCACAGCTCACAGCAACCTCAGACTCTTGGGCTCATGCGATCCTCCTGCCTCAGCCTCCCGAGTAGCTGGGACTGCAGGTACACACCACAACGCCCAGCTATTTTTAGAGATGGGGGTCTCGCTCTTGCTCAGACTGGTCTGGAACTCCTGAGCTCAGGTGATCCGCCTGCCTTGACCTCCCACGGTGCTAGGATTATAGGCAAGGGCCACCGTGCCCAGCCTATGATTTCTAGTTTTTAAAAGATTGGCACAGAACAGATTGTAGAAGAGGTGAACAAGGAGAACGAGGATTGTAGAACAAGGAGGAAGCTCCTCCTCTGCTGCTAAAGCATCACCAAAGCAGACACTGAGCCTCCTAAAATGGAAGAAGAGAAATGTCTTAGCTTTTTCCATGGCTGAGAGTTTGGCTACAGGACCTGCTACTGCTTTCCGAGGCAGAGTGGGTGGCAGGCTGCTGTTCAGCCTGGGAGTGGAGTGGCAGTTCAGGCGGACCCCTGGGCTCTGCAGGGCAGATGCCCTCAGACCTCCGAACAAGCTCCTGGAGCTCGGGACACCCTCAGACCTCCGAATAAGCTCCTGGAGCTCGGGACATCCATCCAGAAGCCTGGAGTTCGCTTCTCATGCAAGGTCATCTGGTGAGGAAGTGAAAGTCACCCTGGACTCTGTTCCCAGTTGCTCTACTATGGTGTGGTCTTGGGCAAACTAATGGCTGTTCCCAATCTTCCAGTGTTGCATGAGAACATGGGGATTTTAACATGTATCGCACAGAGCTATTGAGTTATATCACTAAATAGTATAGCACTATTGCAGTGCCTGGCAGGGCGCAGCACTTAATAAGTAATAGGTGAAATACTTATGGAGTATTTGCTAGCCTGTTATTAAGTGTTTTATATATTGATTATCTCATTGAATCCTCCCAGAACTTCATCCTGGGTACCATTTTTATTTCCCTTTTAGATGAGATTGTGTGTGCTCAGGCTGGTATAGCCATAGACTACATCCCCTTTTAAACATGAGCAGAGTGAGATCGAGAAACAGGTCCAAAAATCACAGTCCAGTAAATGAGAGATGAGATGTGAACTCAGGCACCTACCGGAAGAGTTGGAGCTTTATCTCTCATGCTCCCCACATGCTTGGAAGCTCTTGGGAGGTTTGTGTTTATTCATTTGTTTACCAGGGGACTTACGGAGCAGCTGTTCTGTGCATCACTGCGCTAGGCAGCATCTATATACAGTGCTTCACCTCTTTGATTGTTTTCCTATCAGAATTCTCCACAAGGGAAATTCCAGAGCACCATCTTGGGGGCCTTGGAGTGGAGAGAATCCATTACAACTCAGCTCGGGCGCTAGGAAGGAGACTGGATCTAGCAAGTGCAGATGCAGGATGCCCAGTTGAATCTGAATGTCAGAGAAACAATAAGTACTTTTTAGTATAAGTATGTCCTAACTATTGCATCCTGTATTGATAGCTTGGGTGGGGGAGGTCTGTAGGAATGTGGTGGCCGGAGAGGAGGGAAGTCAGTAACAGCCCCACTAGTAAAGACTTGGGAGGGAAATGCATTTCAGCAGAGGGAAGGGCAGCCCCAGACTCCAGAATCTGGGATGAACTGGGGGTTGCTCAGAGCACGGGTGTGTACATGAGAGTGAGTGAGCAGCAGACCATAAGGTTTGGCCCTGAATGAATGTGAACTTGAACATCCTGTCAAAGAAGTGATCTTTGCTTTATGTAGAAAATTGTCTTCTAGGAAGGGTATTGAAACTCAGGAGGTTCACAGCTGGCTATGTCCTAAGTCTCCAGGGGGCAGGGTGGAAAGTGTGTGGAGTGACCCTGTGGATTAAGTTAAGAAGAGAATCTAAGTTTCTACACCGTGTTCAAAATCTGAGAACAATAGATTCGCTGCATGGAAAGCCGATAGGGTTGTGTCCAAGAATTCTTTGCAAAAGATAGGAGGAAAGGGAACAAAAAAATATCTTAAGTACCTATGAGCCAGGCATTGTGCTGGGTGCCTGGATAACATAAGAGACAGAAGCGAACCTTCCTATTTTTTAGAGAAGCCAGACAAAGACTTGCACAAAAAAAAAAAAAAAAAAATCACAGAATTGCACAGGCTGAGGTCAACATGGGGTACATACCATTTATGGGTATCTTGGGGGGATTGATCTAGTTAGTCAGGCTCAGGGAAGGCTTCAAGGTCATGGCTATGGAGTGCACATCCCAAGGAGAGCAGCCAATGGGGAGAAGGAAGAAGAATATGGTTCTAGGCCACCTGGCAGGCCCCTACAGGCACCACCAAGGAGTTCTAGTTTTTCCTTAAGGAGGAGTTTGGGGTGCTGGTGACTTGATCAGATTCACACATCAGGAAAGTCAATGCAGCCCCAGGGTGCAAAGGAGGGGGTGACACAGAGTGGGTATAGGGAGCCCAGTTAGAATGTCACCAGAGATGTCCTGGGGGAGAAATGGGGACCTTGGTCATGTCAGAGGGTCCCACTGGAGAGGTCAGAATTTTATGAGTTGTTTCCATTTTTTGAATGCAGCGTTTCATTGTTCCTCACTGATGCAACTTTAAAAATCGATTAAAAACAAAATTAACGAAGGGGATAAACTTGAGTTTAGCCCAAGTGGAGGTTGCAAGACCCATTTAGACAATGTAAGTAAAGGTGAAAGGAAAGGGACAAAGAAGGGGCCCAGTTTTGGAAGTTGCCTTGCTCCAGGGGGCACCAGGAAGGGTTCATCTGGGGATGGAACCAGGCTTTGCATCACACAGCTGGCACCAAAGGGAGGTGAGGGCTCTCAGGAGACGTCTCCACTGCCTGCAACACTCCCTGGAGATTCACTCCCCCACATTGGGCATCTTGCTGACCACTGGGTTTCTGGGAGGGTTGAGGAAGTAAGGAGGGGAACTGTAGGCCCAGGAGAAGGAACCATTAGTTAAGTAGAAGTGATATGACCTTGGGAAAAAGTGATCATGAACTGATAGCTACTAAATTCCTTCCCTTTACTTTCCCCGACAGGGTCAGAGAGCAGTGGGGTGGACCTGTTTATCTAGGGCTTATTATGTGCCTAAAGAACACTCAGGATCTCCTAAAGCATGTGTCTTCCCATTGAGAACATCCACTCTAGTAAAGGAGGGATGCTGTCTGTCTTCTGTACATCCAGTGCCTGGAGCAGGGCACCGTCTTGGGAAAGGTCTGCTTGTGTCCTGACCACATGAACTGTGTGTTTATATGATGCTGCACAAGTCACTTTAAACTTGGTTTTCTCATCACTTAACCTGTTGTGCAATATTTTGGCAGCTACTTTATCAATTTCAACCTCAATTTTTAATCCATAAAATGTAGCTCTATCTATTAAATCTAGAGACTTACATGATTTATTATTTTTTATAGACTGGGAAGATTTTCTTGGTGACTTGGGCAATAGTAGCCCCCACCTATAGGGTTTACTGTGGGGATGAATGGCAACAACGCATTTTATCTTGGTGCCTGCCTATTGGCAGAGCACAGTAAATGGGAATTATTGATATTGCTGTTATGTACAGTTGATCCTTGAACAACATGGGTTTGAATCCACTTATACAAGGATTTTAGTGAAGTATTTCATGAATGGAAATAAAAAGTATCCAATGTACACAATACTATTATAAAACCAATATAGAATCACCTATGCATTCATACGGATGATAAAACTATAGTCTAGAAAGAAGGAGGGAAGAAGGAAAAGTCAGTGTAGCCCCAGGATGCAAAGGAGGGGGTGACACAGAGTGGGGCAGGGGAGAGGGAAGGCATTTGGTGGGACCTCACCTATTGTGCACAGTGCAATGGTATGTTTCAAAACTATTCAGAATAAAGTATAAATGTCTTACCACAACAAACAAGTGAGGTGATGGTTATGTTAATGAGTTTGATTTAAGCATTCCACATTGTATATCAAATTAGCACATTGTACCCCATAAATGCATACATGTATACAGCTATGATTTAATAAAACAAAAAAAGTGAATTGAAAATATACAATCTTTGGGATGTGAATACTATGAGCCCACATGCATATAGGACTAACTTTTTGTATACTCGGGGTCAACTGTATGAACTAATTCCCCCTAATCTCCTAAGTATATGGAGGGATGATTGTACTATTATTACAATGACCTTATAAATAAAAATTCTGGTGTTTTTCTATACAATTAAGAAATGCAGGTCCAGGGAATCAAAGTAATTTGACTAGAGACACCCAGGTAACAAACAGCAGACTTCAGATGGCAAGCAGGACAGACACCAACCAGCTTTGGAGAAAGAGAAGCAGAGGGGAGCAGTCAGAGAGGCACTTCCTGAAAGGCGACATGAAAGACAGAGGGATCAAGAGTGTATTAGTTTCCTGCAGTTGCTGTAACAAATGACCCCACACTTGGCTGCTTAATGCAACACAATTCTCGAGGCCAAAAGTCCACAATCAAGGTGTCTTCAGGGCCATGCTCCTTCTGTGGGCTCTAGGGGAGAATGATATTCATTTTCCCCTTCCAGCTTCTGGTGGTTTCTGGCAATCTTTGGTGTCCTTGGGCTTGCAAAGGGAGGCATCAGTCCACACCCTGCCTCCATCTCCACAAGGCCTTCTCCTCTGTTGTCTTCTCTCCTTCTCTTTTCTTCTAAGGAATCTTGACATTGGACTTAAGGCCCACCTTACTCCACATATCCTTAATTATATCTGCAAAGACCCCTTTTCCAAATAAGGTCACAGTCACGGGTTCTGGGCAACATCTCTTTGTAGGGGCCACCATTCTACCCACTGCAGAATTCTACACCTTTAAGAGTGAAGGAAAACAGAAGGCTGAGTTTGGAAAACAGAAGGCTGGAATTACCCCTGAATAAAATCCATCACGGCAATTGGCATTATCTCACATCCAACAGAGCAGGAACCCTACAAACATTGCCTTAGACCAGTGATTTTCAACCGGTGTGCCATGGTATACTGGTGTACCATGAAAAGTTTGTAAGATAATTAATTTATTTATTTTCCAAAGAAGTTCAAAGTGCAGTAAATATATTCTTTTTTTTTACTCTCTTTTTTTGATCAACATAATTTGAGTGTGCCATGGAAGTTTAACTAAAGGTTCAACTGTGCCATGAGATTAAAAAAGGTTGAAAAATCCTGCCCTAGACGTTATCTTCTTGCATCTTTGCCACAGCCTTGCGGTGCAGGTATTTTCAGAATCTCATTTTCACGAAGGGGGCATGTGAAGCTCGAGCCGCATGGCTAGTAAGGAAGTGGGAACCAGCATCTGAATGCAGATACGCTGTCTCCAGAGCCCTGGCTCTGTAGGGCACAAGCATGCTTGCACACATGCACGTGCACACACACGTGGCCCTTTTGAGTTCTGGTAAGAACGAGAAGAACAAAGCACACTATAAAGGCACTGCTTGAGGTAGACGTGTAAAATTAAAAGATGACAGTGAGGAGGCAGGAAGACTCAATTCTTCATTTGCTTTTGTCTTAGCCATCAAAGGGAACGAGCTTAAACTGGGAAGAACAGAACAAACACAGTTGGGGAGGAACCAAAGCCCAGGATATGTGAAATGATAGAAAGCCCCAGGCCCAGCACAGGAGATTCCAGTCTGCAGGGAAGGGATCTTATTACCCGGATCCGCAGACTCTGATCCTGTGTTCCACTGATAACCCGGGAAGGTAAATCCTGCACAGCCCTGATCTGACAGCTAAGCTGACCACCGGCTCCCTCTCTTAGCTTGCTGTGGAACGTCTGGCAACCACTTTATCCATTTCAACCTCAATTTTTAATCCATAAAATATATCTTTGTCCATAAAGTCTGAACTTATATAATTTATTAATTTTTTATAGACTGAAGATTTTCTTGATGACATTACATTCATTTCCCTTTGTCTTCAGAATTTATGGTCCTCTGTAGAAATAGTAACAGTACCAATCTCATAGGGCTGTGGTGGGGGTTAAGTGCATTAATATGTGTAAAAGTGCTTTACATGGTACCCAGCATGGTAGGTGTTCAACACATTTGATTTAAGATGTTTTGCCCAATTCACTATCTAGAAAGGTTGATCCAAAGGGTCCCCCCACCTCCATTTAAACTTTCCCAGCCAAAATTGCAGCATTTAGAAACCTGATAAATGATGTCTAATTTAACACAACATTGATATTTAGTGAGTTTCTGCTGGATATGGTAGCATTTTATAGTTTAAACAGAATGAGCATGTTTTTAGATTTTCTGTATACCCTAAATTCGTCTTAGAGATGCTGAACTTGAGCAGAGGTTGGCAAGCTTTTTCTGGAAAGGGCCAGAAAGTAAATATTCTAGGTTTTTCAGATCAGAAATGATTTCTCTTGCAAATCTTCCACCCTGTAGTTTCAGCAGGAAAATAGCCACAGAGTATATTAAAGCAGCAGCATGGCTGTGTTTCAATAAAACTTTATCTTCCAAATTGGTGGAGGCTAGATTGGCACGCAGGATATGGTTTGTGACCCCTGAGCTGGGGTGCTAAGAAATTTTGCAGAGATCACCAATACTGCATGATGCATCCTGGGAAACAGGGCCGTGTGTAGGAGCTTTTGAACAGGAATGGAGATTTTCAAAAGAGAAAAAAGCAGATGAAGAATTTCAAGGGGGTTAAGCTTGATGTTGGTCCTGATGCTCAGAATACCTTGCCCCAGGCAATTCACATTGTCAGTAGTAGCTGTGGTGTTTGAACCCCGGGCATTCCAGCCTTGGAGTGTACATACAATGTTGCTCCACCTCATAGTCCAGGCAGCACAGGGAAGTCTCCATGGGTGCTCTTCAGTAGCTGATTGAAGTTTTAAATCATAAAAGGCTTTTGGAAGCCTACTTTCTTTAATGTGGGTTGGGATGGGAGCTCTGGGGGGAGGTGGGGAGATCCCTTCAATGGTACCTAGAGTGAGGGTAGGGGACTAGCTCTGTGCTTGAGAATCTGTGCTTGCTTTTTGTATATATTCCCATTTTCTGGCTAGATATCTCACAATTACATTTATTTCCTTATGACATGTGTTCCCAGAGTGTGCTTATATTCTTAAAATGCTTTTATTCTCCAATGCATCTATTTCTCATGGACAGAGCCTCTTTTGGAGCCAGACGGGTCTGGGGATGGCTGTCTACATACAGAGAAAACCATGAGTAGCTATTTGACAAGAGATAAATCTTCGTGGCATGGACTTGACAAGGTCATACAACTAGCTTCTGGAAAAAGTGGCTGTAGGTGAGTCAGGTCCCCCCAGGTTGGCCCAAAAAGAACTAAGGTAGAAATAGAGTTTTTTTTAGCTATGGTTAAGAGCGCTCTCTCTTTCCATAGCATGAAGTGCATTTTTGTTAACCATACTGATGTCACTTGTCAAGCTCTGCATTGTCTCAGGGATGAAGCCACATGTTATGACCACTTTATCTCCTTTAATCTTTACAAGAGCCTGAAGAGGACACACGGAGAATCCCCTCTAATAAGGAAGGACATTGAAGCTTCAGTCATAGACACATTTGCAATAATGTTAATTTGTATGTGAATGTCCCCCCTGCGGAGTAGTTCCCTCTCCATCACCCTGTTTGATTGCCATAAAACCCTTGTTAGGTACCAACTAGCCTTAGGTGCAGACTTTCGATATGAGAATCTGAACAAAATCCTGAAACTCCCTCCAGTCTTGGCTTCCTTCTCTGTGCAGAGGGGAGAAGAATTCCCAGCACTTGGAGTTCCTAAAGATAAAGTAAAATGGCAGAAGTTGCTTTCATCCCTGCCGTGTGCATTAAGAAGGTGCCTAGGGAGGATGATCAACACCGAGCATATATTGGGCGCCTAATATACGCATGTGTCTTAACACCTAGCGTACAATAGGTGCCTAATATATGTTGCCTTTCTCAGAGTGTCTTATTTTTCTCTGCACCGATTTTCAAATAGTTCTCCCAACTGAAATCATTACATACAAGCTCAAACAGGTGAACATCAGAGCTCCATTTAAAAAATACAGACTTTGTGTTTGGAGTAGCCTACAGAGAAGGAAACGCAATCTGGGGCACGTAGGGAGACCATTTGGTTGCAGGGGGAAGTAGAGACGGAGAATTCCAAATCCCTGCAGGTTCTTGGGGTACAGTAGAAATCATGGGGTGGGGACCCATGAACATATTTAAATTTTTTTTTTTTTTAATTTTTTTATCTGTTGCCAGTTTCTTAATGCAATGGGAAGGCAGGAGGAAGCTAATTCTTTTCAGAGTCCAAAATCCCTGGAGCCGAGCTGGCACTCCTAGGAAGACAAAGCTTACAGAGGTTGGGCAGGGAAATTGTCACTGAGATTTGGGAGTCTTTCATTTGGCCGATGTAACTCCATTAGGTTTTGGAAGTGAACCCAGGTAGCAGGGAGGGTTCTGGAAGTAATATTCTCCAACCAGCTTGTAATTAAAATGGAACCCTTTGAAGAATCATTCCTCTCTCTGTTGCTCCAGCCGCTGTGTATCTGATTGAATGCCAGGTAGCTGCTGCCTTAAGCTTGGGCTAGTTTTCTGCCAAGATATTTAACTATGAGTTCTGTGTTCCCATATACAGGGTGTCCGTCAAGTTTGTGTGCAATCTTAAATAGTTTCACATTGTAAATTGCACACGAACTTGACAGACACCCTGTGTTTAATGCTAGGGACATACCTGGCTGCAGAGTCAGGTGCATCCTTGGATTCTTCATGCTATCTCTCTTTAGCTCTTCCTAACAACCACAGCTCTGAAAAGAGCAGTTTAGCGAGCCCTCTCCCCTCATCCCCAGCCCTGTAATTTGCCCCCTTCCCCCTGTGATTTTTTTTTTTTTTTTAAAGCCTGTTTCACTTCCTGAATTCTGGAAGGCCAGACCAGGCAGATAACACCAGGGCACTTTAGGTTAAAGGAAACATACTTATTTCCTCCTCTGTGCTAAGAAAGTCAGAGACAACAGAGTTGACTGTTCTTAAAAACCCAGTTCCTCATAAAATGTGGACTACAGTGAGTGCCCAAGAAGTGGGTTATAATAATCTGACTCTGGCCTGACCAAACTGGACTTTTGCATCAGAACTTTGCTTCCAGAAAGCTTTATATAGGAAAAAAAAAAAAAAAATGCTATGCAAATAACATTTCATACCACTGGTATCTGGTAACTTTGGCAGCCTTTCTTTTGTGTCCAATAGCGGAATTCATAAGGAAAAAAACTAAGATGTAAAATATGATTGCACTGAAAAACTTGCTTTCCAAAATCCCCATACAGAGTCTTAAAATGTTCAAAACCTGTACAGTAAGCAACACAATGGAAGAATATATTACCTGGAAATAGGATGAAAGCAGTTCGTGTCACTGGTGGTGACTCCCCCCTCCCTGGAAACCCCTCTCAACACTCCCATCTCTATGCTATGATAGGAACACGAGACTTTCGCTCACCATTTGTAGTGAAAAGAAAAGCACCTTTAGAAAGCTGTATTATTATTATCAATCTGTAATATATAATCAGAGTAAGACCAGTATGCTTTCTATTTAAATGCAGCTTCCAAACAAATTCAAAATTGCTCACTTTCTATTTGATTCTCTTTCCTAATCCCTTGCTACATGGAAATGTTGGTTATCTGGGTAATATCCATATCTTTATAAAGAATAGACACGCAAATAAAATAAACACTAAGTCATCAAGGAGAAACAGTAAAAATAATATACATCAGGAAATAGCCAGTCCATCAACAAAAGTTCAATCTTACTAACAAAGATATCATAACTGTGCCCCATGTTTTGCGAATCGAGTGAGCAAGTCCATTTTCTCATTCACTGCCTCAGTGCAGTTGGAAGTGGGCGGCACCAAGCCTCACCCCACTGCTGCACTCCAAGAGGACAAAGGTTATCCATACATGCAGCCTGCAATCTCATTTTATGCCTCGACCTCCTTTGTGGCCTCATCATTCCAACCATGGCTTGACGCTAGCCCGCATTCAGGTTTTGAGAACTACCGGAAATGGTGGGTTTGTTAAGGAAACTGAAGTTCCAAGGCTTCCCAGTTGCACAGATTCCTTTGAAAATACTAGAAAAAGGCCTAGCAATTTTGTTATTTGTAATTTTGCTAGCAATCTAAGAATTTTATAAGCTCTGAGTCTTGTAAACCCGGAGTTGGAGGAAAGGCAAGAGCTCTGAGAGCTCTGGTAGCTTAAAGGTAGATCCACAGGGCGTGGAGGAAGCCCAAAGCAGAAACTCAGACTCGGGGCCACATGGAGGGTGGGGAGGGGAAGCAGTGAGGAGGGACCAAGACCAAGGCAGGAGCAACCTGTGATGAGAGGGCTGTGTCCCTGCTCAAATGGAAAGAGGCACCCACAGGGCTTCCACAATGAGAAGCCAGAAGGAGCCAGGTGCAGTGCTCACAAATCTGACATCTGGACTCGGAAACCTGCCCCAGCAACTCCAGGCAGGACTCACTCTTGTTGGTATATAAATAAAGGGCTGGCTCTTGTTGGTATATAAATAACATATGGTTTGCAGATCACCTCCCCTCATTGGGAAGTGGCTGGTTAGGAGTTAATCAGAGCCAGGCCTGCCTCCCTGACTCCAAAATCCCCTGCCCCTTTACAAAGCCACCTTCCTTATCCTGCAAAATTTCATAAACCCTGAGTAGGAAGGCTGACCCCCGAGTGAGGAGCAATGGTAAGAGACCACACAAAGGTGGAAAACAAGAACAAAAACTAATCTACGGGCTTATATGGGAAACGACTTCAGGTATTTTAAGAAACAAAGTTAGGTGGTTCAAGGAATGAAGTGCCTCAGTTTCCCATTCATTTGCATTCAGCAAATTGATCCATAATGTGATCAAGTCCCCTAACAAATAAAGAGCTGACACAAGCCTAATCCCACAGGGAAGATGAAGAATGTGTCTTAATCTTTCGCCTGGCCTAAAAAACTAGACCTTGGGGCGTGTGTGACCTGCAGTAAGATGTGCAGGTGGGAACAGGGACGACATGACTCCAGATGGAACCTGAATGTCACATGACTCTACTTAGGGCTTCACAGTAGCTCTGGACGAATGTCCACAGCCTCTGTGCTCCATGTGGGGCCATAGATAACCTTTTAGCATCTCAGTAATGGACAGCATGGCTCTCCAGCTCTTGCAGAATAAAATCCAGGCTGTCACAGATCACACTTCCAGGCCAGATTCTGCCCTGGCATTCTTTGTGTTCCCACCTCCTGCCACTCTGGTCTCCTTCCCTTCATTTAAGACTCATGGTCTGGATACCTTTTGCTCTGAATGCTCTTCCCCCGATACCCACCTGGCTCCCTATGTCTCTCTTTCACCTCTCTGCTCTAACTATGTCCTCACAGAAGAACCCTTCCTTGACCACTCCATCACAGCTACACCCCCCCTTCCCTCTCCATCATGCATTCTACTTCACGTTTTTAAAAAAATAACAACGCCATTTGAATTTTTAAATATTATGCCTGACAATTAAGTTTATGAACTCATCCTAGAAAAAATGCCACATGCCTCATTACTGAATGTCACTATGGTCACCTTCAAAATATTCTCCTTGGGAATCTATGCCTGGATGCCAGCACATAGTCCACCTTTCAAAGCAATTTCAGAACTCTTTTTCTGGAATGGCCATCAGAGCCCTCCTCGTATGGCACAGAAAAACACTCAATAATGAACGCCACTCAGCAAGACATCAGCACATGTCAACACAAACAGCTGTGAGACAGTGGTGTACCAAAGTTATGAAACCTAACCGAGCTGTTTGTACAGCGCTGCCAACGTAAGCACATGGTGGCAAGTTCTCATACTTAATTGTCACACCTCGTATGATGACAGTTCATGTATGTTAATTCGTTTATTATCTGTCCTTAATGCACCTGCTCCATGAGGGCAGAAGCTTTGTTCTTTCCTGTCGGAGTTCCTAACACATGCTAGGTACACATGTTTGCTCTGGGGGAATGATTAGACAACAATAAAAATAATAACTAAAATCCTCTTGCTCTAATTCTGCTATTTATTGAGTGTGTATCATTTACTGGGCACAGGGCTGACTTGGTGTTTATTCATTCACCTGTGCTGTGCATATTACCTCATTTGATTTGGACTGCAACACCCGTAGGTAAGATTGTAAAAAATGACCACCATAATAAATATGATAGCTAATATTTATTAAGCATTTACACTATAATAGACAATTAAAAAAAACAGCAGCTTCTTGAATCCTTACTAGTTTCATTTGACAGGTGAGTAAACTACGGTATGCCAAAATAACCAGCCCACACAATCAGGAAAGCAGTCAAGTCAGGCTTCAAGTGCAGCTAAGTCTGTCTTCAAAGCCAGCACTACCCTTTATTTCACTGGAGGGGAAGTAACTGGCCCAAGGTCACCTGGCTAACCCTTCCCCAAGCTGTGACTCACAGCCAGGTCCCTGCTGACTTCGAAACCCATGGTGTTTTTTTGCACTTCACTGCCCACCTTACCCCCTGCATCCCAGCCCGGGCAGGCAGCTGACACACAGCAGGTGCTCCCCCAGCATCAGGCAGATGAGTCAGTGACAGCCCAGAGAGTCAGCACAAGTGTGGGGGTACCATCCTCATTTCTCAGCCCAGTGAGAGCTGGTGCTGCAGCTCCTTGGACCAGGAGAACTCTGATGCATCACTCGGGGCTCAGCCGTGAGTGCCTTTTGAACCAGGCTTGTTTTTCTTTGCTGGTATGAACTAGGAGCTCTCAGACTCTGGCACTGGGGTGTGCATCTGAATTCACTCATCTGTACTAGTTCCCAGCATAGTACCCATGCTCACTGCCCATCAGAAGCAGTCAGGAGACCAAGAAGGACTTCTGGGGGCAGAAAAAAAAAATCAGAAGGGCAAACCAAAGAGAAGATAACTTTCAGGCCATGACAATCTAACAGGCCCAGTCATTGGCCCTGAGACAGTGTCCATGGGATCAGCTAAGACCCCAGGAGGCGTTTATGTCAGTCTGGTTTTCACAGGTTTTGATAAGTGGGGGGAAAAACCCACAGAAAATGTGACCAAAACTTGATATCCAGTTACATTTTTTAAAAAAAGAAATGGAAATCCTCACTCATAGAAATTAAATAAGAAAAGAAATGATCTGATGCTAGATCCCAACATCTCATGGTGACCCATCGGGAGCTCTTGTGGGATGCACTTTCCCTTCAGAGACCTTGCTGTCTAAATGACACATCCCTGGTTCACAGCAAACGAGTGCAGAGAGGGCTGACGCTGCGTGGAGGCTGGCCTCTGACACAGCCCGTGCTCAGGTGACATCTGTGGGTTTGTTCACCTGCAGACACTTGCACCACTGTCCCTAGCAGCTTTGCGCATAGATTCTTTTTCCACAAGCTGAGGACAGAAAACAACCCAAGTGCCCATCAATAGGTAAATAGAAAATAAATTGTGGCGTGGTTTTGCAATAGTAAGGCTGAGATAAACACAGTGGAAGCATCCAGGCACCGCAATACAAAAGGGCCTAGGAGCATTGAGAACACACGCCCCATCCCACCTGCCTGCAGTTCAAGAAGCAAGGGTGACAGAAGTCACAACAGCAGTCACCTCTAGGGGGCGCTGACTGAGCAGGGGCCTTACAGAGCTTTCTGGGGGTTGAACACATTTTGTCTTTTTTTTCCTTTTTGAGATTGAGTCTCACTCTGTTAAACTGGGTAAAGTACCGTAGTGTCATAGCTCACAGCAGTTTCAAACTCCTGTACTGAAGCGATTCTTCTGCCTCAGCCTCCGGAGTAGCTGAGACTACAGGTGCCTACCCCAACACTGCTAATTTTTCTATTTTTAAGGAAGATGGGTTTTGCTCTTGCTCAGGCTGATCTTGAACTCCTGAGCTCAGATAATCTTCCCACTTTGGCCTCCCAGAGCACTGGGATTACAGGTGTGAGCCACCGTGTCTGGCCCACATTTTAATCTTGATCAAGGAGGTGGTGATGCCAGTGTGGACATATGGGATAATTCATTGATCTGAGGACTGGTGGCTTAATTTGCAATACCCAATGCAAAAAGAAAATGAGAGGTTTCTTGGTGAAAAAAAAGATCGACTTTCAGGAGGGCAACAGCAAAGCAATTAACAAAGAGCAGCCACTTCTATCTGTGGGGCCCCAGATGGCTGTGCAGATCCTATGCCCGTAAAGTTTAGCCTGGTTAACTGAACACCCAGGATTAGCACATTGTAGGCACTTTGGTTATTTATTTGTTAATAGAAAGACTGAAATAAAAGAACATCTATAGAATTAGAGAGAAAGAAATCTTGATTTCAGGGAAGCTGCTGGAGAACGGGTGATTTTAAAGGATGGCTCCCCCTATCATTCTTTGGAGGGCCTTCTGTTTGATTTGCCAGGGCTCAATTCCTGGGGGCATGGCCAGGCAGCCTTTGAGGGCTCATTCTACTGGCTTCTTCTAAGAAGAAGAGGGAAATCAAGCTGAAATGTGCATTTGAAAATATATATGTGTATTCAACATAATTAAGCTTCAGAAAGACCAGTCAAGAGAAAAAAGACCCTCTCCTGATGTGGTCCAAGGGAACAGGGCATGTGGGGAGTCCAGGTGGACTTCCCTGAGGCAAGGCTGCTGTCAGCCAAGGAAGGTCCATCCGACAGAGGGAGAAGCAGGCAGGGAGAGAGTGATGTGTCCTGTGTCCCAGGCAGGGAGGGAGAATCAGTACTGAGTTTCCATAAAGGACAGATCCACAGCCAGGAATTCCCCTTGGGGGCAGAAGACAGGAAGGAAACACCCTGTGGACAAAGAATGGGTCTTTGCTGCTGAATCTAGCTCTGTTTGGTGATGTTTTTCTTTTTCCTGAGTTTTATTTTTCTTTTACTCAGAAGAGGGAAGAGGGGCATAGAAACAGCCTGTATTTTCCAGGAAGAGCCAAAGTTGACCAGAACTCCTGCTCTGAGCATGTTTAGATCAGACAATTCCCAGAGACCAGGCAGGTCTGGAGCCTGGAGTTCAAGGGTGTAGGATGGGGACACCTTCACAGCAGAGACACCTTGGGGTGTGGGGCAGAAGCTAGGACTATGGAGCTGCAGAACTAGGCTCAAATCTCTTACCCTTTCCCAGTTGCTTACCCCCTACAAGAGTGTTAGCAGTGTAACCTCAAGCATGGAGTTGAAGTCTGTAAGCTTCAGGCATCTCATCCAAAAATGAGAATCAAAGCAATAAAAAACACTTATACCATTAATTGTCACACAGTAGCATTCCATAAATTACACATATGACCTTCTTTGTGCTACAAGACCAGCCCAGTGGGGGCGGCCGCTATGATGATTCTCATTTACAAATAAGTGAACTGAGGCACAGAAAGTTTAAGCAACCTGCTTAAATGTCGCACAGCCAGTAAAGGGCAGCAGTAGGGTATGAACCCAGGTAACTTGACCATACAACCTATGTTCCTCACACTCCACTACCCTCTGTAGAGACTCGGGGAGGAAAATAACCCTAAAGATTTCCTAGGATGTGATAAATACTCAGCACATTTAACTCTGTTCTGTTTTCTTCTATTTCTCACTTCTGTGGTGCTCAGTGGAACTGTGACCTCACTTAAACATTTTAGTTCAGTGTTAAGGGAAGAAGGACAACCCAGAGAGGTTAAGTAATTGCCCCAAGGTCACACAGCATATATATACCAAAGCTGAGAATATAGTTAGAGGGCAATGAATACATATATTTCCTCCAGGAAGCTTCGTGACTTTTTATTTAGGCACTTCAGTAGAACATTTTCTGTTCTCTTTTCTTATGTAATTTGGTGAGGATTTTTCTCCTAAGTTTGGAGAGGGGGACTGCCTTCTGGAGCTACAAATTAATGAATGCAGACATAATCCTGGCTTGGATTTATTTACATCTTCCATAAATCGTATTTATTGAGTGCCTGGGGTGTACAAGATGTTGTGAGAGGTCCCACACATTAAAGCAAGGAAAAAATAAACATTTCAGACACTTGGTATATATTGCAGACTACTTAAATATCCAAAGGCATCAAATAAATCATCAGACTGTTTAGAAAGAGGCTCTGGCATGCTCCCTGCAAACCTTCATACAAAACTTTAGAATTGTGCAATGTGGAGTGAGGACTGGTCGCTGCATGGCCCTGGGAATATTTGTTAACATAAGCGAATGGGTCATAGGTCTCTGGATTCATCCATGTTTTGAAGTTTGGGGATATTGTGGCCTTCTTTGCAATCTGCTCTCTTGGACTAACATCATCTTCAAACCAATCATGAAAAGAAATGCAACCTTAAAGCATAGAACACCATTTGCAATTAAGTCAACTCCACCCAGAAACAATCTCTACGATCTTTAAAGGTGTCAAGACTGATTGTTAGAGGTTCAAAACTGGTAAGCAGAAGTTGTGTACATACACACATACGCAATACACACACACAAAACCCCTTCTTACTGTGGGGGCAGGATTATAGAAGATTCCCCCCTGGAGAGCACTCTGCTCTGATAGATCATAAAACCCCACTATGCACACACAAGACAACTGGTCAACACCATGAGTTCCAACCAAATGGAATCACAGCTCTATTTCCCAAGTGCCAGTGGAGGTGAAACCACTTACTTCTGACGCACATCATAAGTTCAGTAGCATTTCATCCCTTTTCTTATGCAGTTCAGATTGAATGAGCACCTGTTTTCTGTCGGGCCCTGCGTAAGGCAATGGGAAGATGAAAATCAAGAGGATGTGTGCCTCAGTCCCTGAAGAGCCCACAGTCAATGGGGGAGAACACACAAGAAAGTCAACAATTACCATCTACTCTTAGAGTTTCCAGCAAGGCCAGCTTTGGTATCACAGAATGCAATAGAGGAATACGCATATGAAAGCAAGGGCCAGGCAGATGGGGGACTCACGAAGTGTGTGGAAGAATTGTAGTTCTTAGAAGAGACTGCCTGAAGCCTGAGTGAACAGGAGAGAGGCATTTAGGGACCAAATCACAGGCGACTTTATACGCTAAGCCAAAGTGTGTGAACTCTATCTTGTAAGTGATAGCGAGACATCAAGTATTATTATACCAGAGAGTTGACAGTATCAGATTTACCTTTTAGAAGCAGCTCTTTTCTGTCATTTTTAAAGAAGTTTCCTATACTTCTGAGAGCAAAAGGAATGCTTCAGCAACAACCTAGTGTGGTTCAGACAAATCTCCCCTAGGTTAAAGATTATTTGATGGGGATAATGTTCAGCCCCCAAACAGTGGAAGAAAAAGAAAAAGGGAAAAAGAGAGAGACAGGAAAAAGGAGAGAGAGATGGAGGATACAGGTTTATATTCTATTCACATGCAAGTCTTGACTTTGCTTTTTGACAAGGACATAAACTTGGACCCATTGGTTAGCTCATCTGAGCCTTGGTTTTCTTATTAAGAAAAAGGGGAAATCCTAATAATTTCTCACAGGGTTAATGTGGATTGTCCACTGTAGCAGAGATGGCTGGCGTTCCACCAAAGCTCATGCTCTCCCTTTCCCCATATGGAGTTATTGCTAGGAAGGGACACATTTATTAGACCCTATCACAGCTGTGTCCATATGACTAGTTCTCATTAAGGAATGTGAACAGAAGTGTCGTGTGTCACTTTGGGGTCATAGTTTTAAAAATTGAATATGTTTTCCATTCTCTCCTTCCCCTCTGTTGGCCAAGGGCAAATACCATTGAGGCCCTGGGGGGAATGAAACAACAGGTGGAAGGAACCTGGGTCCCTGCATCACCGCATGGAAGAGAACTACCAGCAGCTTTTGGCTGAACTCTTAGAGGGGCGAGAGATCTTGTGTTGAGCCACTGAAACTTTGGGGTCTACTTGTTACAGCAGCTGACCCTATCCTAACTAATCCTAGGCACATCCTGACTTTAATATACCACAATAGAATAACAAGTGTCTAATAACCACCATATAAGGGGAGAATGTGGTACACCAGGTTTGGGCATTTACTTCTGATGGACAAGAAAAGAAGTATAATTTCCAGACGATTTCTTTCCACCAGTGCCTTTGCAAGAAAAGTTTTAATCCACCATCCCCTTAACAAGATTATCTCTTTGAGGGGAAACAAAGCCAACTCTGGATTTCTTTTGCCCTGTTTCTCTTGGAAAGCATCTTGCTAACTTCTAACTGCCATTATTTAGCAAGTTCTTTAATTTAAAAAGTTACCATCTACTCATCGTCCAGGCGAAGCTGTCGGTTGCTGAGAAATGGAACACAGCCAACTGATTAGTTTTGATGGACTGCGGCGTGGAGGGCCAGTCTGTGTCACTAAAATGCCTGTTCATCCAATTAACCAAATTACTACAGGGGACTCTAGCCAAGCACAACACTTAGTGGACGGCTGCTCGGGGAGGTCAGGGATGGAGGAGGAGGAGATTTTACCAAATGCCTGCCCCTGTTTTTGGGCCAAAAAGAGCACTAAGAGGAGATAACAGAAGAACAGCACCTTCTCCACCCCACTCCTACCTGCCTTGAAAACTTAGGCGTGTCTCTTTGAGTTAAAAAGATGTCTCATGATGATGGTGGTGGTGGTGGTGGTGGTGGTGATGGTGGGGATCAGCACTATTGCTATTTTTTATTTAGTTGTTTAGCACCATCTTTTAGAGTACCTGTGTCAGGCAGTGTGATTACTGCTGGGAATTTAATACAGAAGAAAGCAGTCAAGGCCATGTTGTTCTCCAAAGGGCATCTAGCAGGGAGAGGAAAACAGTCGCCAGCAGCACTTTTCAACCTTGACAATACCGGCATTTGGGATCAGATAATTCTTTGTGGTGGGGGCTGTCTTGTGCATTGTAGACTGCTGAGCAACACCTCTGGCTTTGTCCTGGAGGTGACAGTCGTCACCAAGCCCCGCCTCTGGAGTTTTGATGACCAAAAATGTCTCCCCGCATTGCCAAATGTCCCGTAGGGAGAAAATTTGCCCCCTTGTTCCTCATCCTCCTTTGGGAACCACTGCTTAGCAGTTAGGCAGCTAACTAACTAACTAGTTGTGATACACAATGGGAAGAATAGAAACCCAATAGTGAGACAAAAGATGGGTGATCAGGGCCAGCTCTCTGTGGAGGAGAGCTGAGACCTCAAGATGAGGAGGAATTGGCTGTGTGCAGAGAAAGAGAAGAAGCTTCTGGGAGGAGAGACAAAAGGATGAAGGCTTGCGGCATGGCAGAGGGACAGGTCTCAGGAGGACCCAGGTGTGACGGAGCAGAGGGCAGGACTGGATGTGAGCATGTCTAGGGTTGGAGAAGGACATAGGTGCAGGTCCTGGGTCTTGCTGCTAAGGCAAGAAGTTTGAATTTTATTTTAAACACAAGGATAAACACCTGTAACCAGGTGCTGGAGTCACATTGCCTGTGCCTCAGTTTCTCCATCTGTGCAACGCACGGCAAGGAACTCCCCTGTCTTACAGTAGTTGGTGGGGATGAAATGAACTCATGCACGTGAAGTGTGGAGTCAGGTGCCTGGTACAGGCAGTGCGACAGGGATCATGCAAACTCTCCTACCCTCCTGATGCCTACTGGAACTGTTCGAGGTGGGTCATCTTTTTAAACCAAAATAGAGATGTGAAAACCAGCGCTTAGAAAACATGAAAGAACTCAGATCCCATAGTCAGTAAACAGAAGAGCCAGAATTCAAACCCACTTAGAGTTCATGGGGGTCCTAGGGTTCCAAAGTACTTTTTCCTACAATTAAATTGCTCTCTGTACCAATGACCCCTTCAAAGGCTAAAATACGCAAATGCCCCTTAGGTACTTTCATCAATGTTAGTAATATGCAGCTCTTACAGAAAAAAAGTCCTTCTGATGCTGTGCCTGAAACTCAGCCACCTTAGCCAGGTGAAAATTATGTTGGAAGAGCAACAGTCCAGGCTCATCAGTGCAGGAGGCTGCGGGGCAGGAGGCTGCGGGGCAGGAGGCTGCAGCACAGGAGAGAGGGAGCATCCACGTCCCTCTTGGCAATGTGACATAGCCCAGAAACGTGTCCTCGTGTGTATCCTAGTACTACAAATCTAAGGTTATGATCTAACCAGCTCAAAACAAAATAAAACACACACACACAAAATTAATTGTGCGCTGTGATTTCTCTCCCCGTTATTTTTCTACGAGTGGTCTGTAGTACAGACAGATAAACTTCAGGACTTCTGTGCTAGCATCTGACTCGATTGTCACGTTGGAAAAGGCCTTCTCAGAAGGGACACGAACAGCCTATTTGGAACCCGGTCATTGTATGATATTGTCGAAACCCACATAGGTGCAGATAACCCTTGAAGTGTTCCGTGGAGTCGACTAAAAAGTACAAAAATTACGCACACCACCACACCAATCGTCATTGTAAATGGAAACTTTTTTTTTTTTCGCTTTGCTTGAAAACAGATTGTCTGGTTTGTACCATTATTTGTGTCACATCGATACTTTCCTTGGCTTAGAGACACGCCTGAAGTGAGTGTCATGAATGCAAATTTCGTGGTAAAGGCCATTAATGTTAGCAAACCCCTGACTTTTCAATCAATGGTCTTTAAAATGTCCTCTGGATGACGTCTCTCTCTGGATTATTTATTAGAATTCTTCCTGCTACACTTAGGACGGCAGATCCACCTGTTTCTAGCAACAGGTCTGGAAGTTTCTAAATGGTTTGCTGACTTGCTCTTCCTGCCCACTCCTCCCCCAGCACACTTTTTTTTTTTATTGATAGACAACTTCGGGGTGTAGTTCTGATGGTTAAAATCAAAGCTGTTACTCCTAGGTGAAATCAATCTGATGCTTGCATTTATACGGCCTCTGAAAACTTTGAAATGTTCCTGTTTGTTTACTAGACTCTGGTTGTGTCTACACAGAGGTTTCCACATCCAGAAGAAGCACTGTGAGGGTGGGCTTCTGGGGGCCTGCCCAAGGAATTCCCTGACACTCCCTGTTAGACGGAAGCTGGTGTTCACTTGCTGAGCACCCAGATGCTAGCAGAGGGATAAAACACGCATTTACATCTCTCAGCAGCCCAGGAGTTAGCATCCTTGTATCCACTGGGTGAGATCGCTTTCACCTGTAATTCCAGCACAGGCCACTGAGCAGGTAAATCTCTTGAGCCCAGGAATTCCAGACCAGCCTGAGTAAGAGTGAGCCTTCATCTCTACCAAAAATAGAAAAACTGCCTGGGCATGGTGGTGGGCATTTGTAGTCGCAGCTACTTGGGAAGCTGAGGTAAGACAATCCCTTAAACCCAGGAGTTTGAGGTTGCTGTGAGCTAGGCTGATGCCACAGGACCGTAGCCTGGGCAATAGAGATGAGACAAAAGAAAGAAAGGAGGAAAGAAAGAAAGAAACTAAAGAAGAGAAATCCTTACACCTGTTTTGCAGATGAGGAAACTGAGGCTCCATGAAATTAAATGCCTTGCCCAAGGCTATGTGGCTAAGGCTAAGTGACAAAAGGAGATTTGAACCAAGGAGCTGATATTTTTTCAGAGCTGTGATGCCCAAACAGTCCTGCTGACATGAGTCTCCTGGAGTCTCACTTAATCACTTATCTCATTGTCCAAACGGGGATGATTTTGAGTTTGAAAGGGAGTGCTATTAATAATCATGCTTGGACAACAGCATGTATCAGTACCATCCCAGACAAGCCAGGACATGGGGTCATTTGAGTTCTAAACATAAGTTCCCAGGTCTCATCTGAGACCAACTGAGTCAAATTTCTGGAGGAAGCGACTTGGATGTTATCTGTATAATAAGCATCTCAGATCAAGTCTTTTCATTGCAAAATGCTTTCCAAACAACGACTGACTACTTTGGAGTCACCTAGGGGCTTGTTAAAACACCGGTTTGTGGGACTCCAGCATCTCTCGTTTATTTATATCAGCTACGTCTGGTCTGAGGACTTTGCCTTTTTAACACACACTGCCAAAGTTTTTGCTAAATTGAGGGATCATCCCAAGGATGTAGGACTGATCTGAAATGAAGCCTTCTATTTTGTCACATCTGGAGAGGCAAATCCTCATCTTCATTTTTTATAAAATCGTGCCGTGTTCTTTTGTTAAGAATATAATTAAAAGGAAGGAATACTCTCCACCTCTGCTAGGCTGCCATGTGACCTCGGGGCAAGTAACTTTGCTTCTCTCTGTCCCAGTTTATTTAGATTTACAAAAGAAATATTAATAGGAACGTCCCAATTTAATTAAATGATTTAGAATCATGCTGTGAATGTAGAAAGAGAACAATAAATATATACTTGGACCATTATTATTTTTACTCATACTTGATTTTCTCCAACCTAGTGAACAATTTTTTTAGTCTTTTTGTTTCTCGTTACATTTATATCTTACTTTATCTATCTATAACACAGGTGTTTTCCCAGATCTTGCCCACTCTCTTTTGCCACCTAACAGCTGGTCACCTATTGCTACTCTGCTGAAAACCAATTTTCTACGACTCTTCTCATTTCATCTTACTTTGTCCCAAAATTAATGGGAGTAAAAATGTGCTAAAATAGTGATGTGTTTTTTTTTTTTTTTTTAAAAAAGGAGAAGAATAGAGAAAACAAACTGGTATTCTGAAAACGGTCTTTCTCAAAACATCATTAAAAATATTTCTTCAAGGTGCTTTATAATATTCTGGAATGGAATGCTGTATAGTATTCCATTTTAAGTATATACATCAGACTTTAGTTAACCAGTTGCCTGTTGCTGGACATGTAGGTTGCTTTGGTTTGAGTGCTATCACTATTTGTTTACTAGCTTCTTTGATTAGCTAGGATGATGGCCTCCCAGAAATGATTTTGAATTTGTTAAATTTCATTCTGCTATTGAATGGAGTCTGAAACACATGTAAGAACTTGGTGTGCCCGCCCCCTACCCCCAACCCCCAAGCAGGACTCACTCTTTGTCACTCTTTTTCCCACCTCCATTTTTTTAGAAGAAAGAACAGGGGCAAGACTTGGCTACAATACATACTTGCTAATCTATAATAATATTCTTAGTAAAGCATCACAAGAATGGAGAAGCATGAATCCTATGCACTCAATTTTGATATGAGGACAATTAATGACAATTAAGGTCATGGGGGGGAGGAAAAGCAGAGAGAGGGAAGGAGGGAGGGGGTGGGGCCTTGGTGTGTGCCACACCTTCTGGGGGCAAGACATGATTGCAGGAGGGACTTTACCTAACAAATGCAATCAGTGTAACCTGGCTCATTGTACCCTGAATGAATCCCCAACAATTAAAAAAAAAAAGAAAAAAAGAAACAATATTCTGAAAACAGAGAAAAATAAATGGGTCACTCTTTGTTTAATAGCAACCAAGAAAAAAAACAGGCTTTCTCTTTCAAGTTGAAATCCAAATAATGCCTTCAGAGGCTTCAAGGATGGAAGAAGGATTTTCAAGCTGAGGATGGACAGTTTCTGTCTTATTATTGAAGGCAAAAACAAGCACCGCAGCAGATCTGAATGCTGCCAAGAGAGCACGTGTGTCACTTCAGGTCACCTGTGTGTCCTGTTACCCACATTCATGGTTACACTGTATGTTTACAACAGAAACTGTAAACAGCCAGCACTCAACAGATGTGTCACTTTGAGATCTTTTTGCACAATTCTGATTTTTAAACACCCCCACTACCATCCTTTTGCAGAATTTTGCTTACATCCTAGAGAAAATGGTAAATGGTTCTCTGAGTGTTTCGTAAGATTTAACCTGCTGTCAAAATCTTCCCACTAGTTGTATTTTTTCTTTTGCTCATGAATAAAAGTGCACATGTGACTGAGTGGAATGAGCAGAGGCAAAAACACCTGGATCTGAACCCAGACTCAGGCAGGTGGTAGCTGTGTGACCCTGAGAAGGCCCCTTCACCCAGCTCTGGGAATCAGCACTTAGAGCGTTCTCCATGAACACTGAGCACCCTGCAGCAAAACGAAGGGATCCTTGCTGGGGGATTGTCACCTTTGATGGCAGGTGCACCGACAAATGTGTGTGCGTACAGATGTGAGAGTGAAGGCCATGTAAAGCCCAAGCCTCCCTCCACGGCCTTCCCACCTGCTCACCCACTGGGCCTTGCTCTGTGGGTACAGATCGCAGTTTGTGAGCGTCAGTGTGCCAGGGAACTGGGTCGGGCCATTTGGCTAACATAGTAGAGTTGACAACCAGCACTGACTCTAAACCCAAAGCAAAGCTGTCCCCTGGATCCGTTTTAATGGGCATCTGTGACTTTTGTCCACAGCACGGCTGGAGTATATCTTCCCTGACATGGCTCCCAGCCCTCCCTATTACCGAGAAAAGTTCTTGTGCTTCGTATGCACAGAGCAGGGAACAAAAGCAGCAGGGGAAGTGTCAGGGAAAGATCTGAGCTGGGTTTAAAAATGATATGCTGGCAGGCAGCTCTGCTGGGCTGGGGATGGTCCGGCCATTAGCAAGGTCCAGAGAGGTTGCACTGGCAGGCTGGTTGTAGCTTTGTGGATTTGCATTCCCTGCACAGGCGTGCCTGGGCCAAGGGCTTGAGGACTTGGGATCACCTTAACTCCTGCCTTAGGTACCCACATCACCCGCCATCACCTGCCATCTTCCCCAGTGGTTCGAATCAGGAAGCACGGGGTCCTTTGTCCCATACAAGAACAGCTAGTCAAATGCAATCACCTTTATTCCCACCTGGTGGAAGAAGGAGATGTGGGCGGGATGCTTGTATATTGCCATATGTACATATGTATCAATATAATTTTTAAATTAGGAAATAAAGGAATTCCACTCTTTATTTTTTTAATATTGCCCTTTCAAGGATGTCTCTATTTGCATAGTTTGATCCTCTTCTCCTACCCAGCACCAACATTAGCGTGACCTTTTCCTGCTAATTGGAAAATCTTACAGAAATAAACCCTGTCAGAAAATGAGAAGTGACTCCCCCTCTGGCTGGCCAAACGACCTCAGAGGGGGAAAGAAGTTCTGAATTTCTGCTCCTTTTGCACACACTGCAAAATCTTTATTACTTCGGAGAGCCTTGAAGCTCAGTAATGCCCCTCCAGTGCAAAGCGGAGTAAATAAATTTCTTCTTATGACCACTTTGGAGAAACACACAACCAGATTTACTCAGCAGGGATAGATAGTGGACAGGATAATGAAGAGAGAATAAGAATATGATCGGGGTTTACAGCCTCTTCTGTGTCTTTAAAGAGTTCTAATCCTTCAGAAACAGGATACCGGGTCCATTTCCTTAAAGATACAGTGTCCCTTCTGGGACAAGTAATGTTATAAAAAGCAAAGATGTAACATCTATCTTGCAATATTGATTGGCACTTTAGTGTGATAAAAGGGGTTGAATCTGAAGGGGAAAAGAGGAGAAAAGGTAAGTAAGAATTACTCTTTGAAGAATTCAAAGTGTCCCTATAATATCAGGCCAAACTTCAACCACAGAGAAACAAAAGCACCATCCAGGGCAGGTGACATTCATCAGCAGGGTTACACGATGACCGTGGGTTACAGGGATAACTGATTTCCCTCCACAAGGAAAAGCAATTCTGGTGATTCTGATGGCACATCACTCTGGTGATTCTTAAATGCCCTAAAATGAGTCAGGACAGATACTCCAATTCACTTTCATGGGTGTCAACAACAAGGTTCTACCTCTTGAGAGGCAAGTTAAATGCTCCAGTGACCTAACTAGTTGACTTCAGTGTCCTAGATTCAGTGACACTGATTTCAAACAACCCCACTTCTCCCCCAGCACCCTGAGTTTAGCCCTGCATTGCCCCCTACACATGGTAATTGGCTGCCTCTGCTCCAAAGGACAGCCCCTAGCCTTTGTTGAACGGTCACTATGCCTCAGGTGTTCACACTTAATCCTCAGAGTCGGGCAGGGTTACTAACCCAGTTTACAGATAGAAAGCAAAGGCTCAGGGAGACCCTCTATCTTATCCAAGGACTCCCAGTGTGAAAGGGGCATAGCTGGGATTGAACCTGAGTCTGCCTGGTCTAAAGCCCATGATCTGTCCCACTCAATATTCCCAGATCAGACTCCTAAGAGGGGGCCAAGACTGCTCACCTGATTCACCTCCCGAGACCTTACATCCTCCAAAGAACTCCTGATATCCTTTCTGATTTGTGGAGGCCCCCAAGTGTCCCAAAGCTCATCTGTTCAGGAAGTTACACCTATTCTCCCTCCCCCCCCCCCCCAAAAAAACCAACCTTTTCTCTTTTACCGTTTACCAGGAAAATGGAATGAGGTCATTGCCGGTTTTGCAAAGGACCACCTTGCAACTCATTTCAGTTTTTTTGTTCTTTTTTTAAATTTCAAATGAATGTGAGACTACAAATGTTAAGGTTACATTGTTTTCAACCCATTTCTGGTTTTACTCTGGGTAAAAAAAATCACTAACACACAACATGAGACAGACTCCCGTCAGGTCTGTTTCAGAGGAAGGGAGCCTGCCTCTGCACAGACCCTCCCGCCCCCAAAGCACAGCGTCCTTAAACCTCTTTGCCCTTGAAATCTGATTGGCTTTCTTCCTTCAAGGCACAATGAACAGTCACCTCCTCTGAGAAGCCTCTCATGATTGCCTCCGCCTGAATCACATTGTGTGGATACCTCTCAACCCTGCCTCCCACAGGCCCCTTCCACTTTCTTCCCAACCTCAGCCATTGTCATCCCCCTGCAGTGACAATGTGGCCTCTCCTCTATTCCACTGAGGATTTGATAAAGCAGGGACTGTGTTCTTTTCTTTTTCCCCTTACCTTGGGGTCCTGAATTAAGCATGCTTCTTGGTTAAATAAATGAACACGGGAATGAGTTAACTTACACTTAAAAAGCCCACTCTGTGCCAAGTCAGCAATAGACCTCAGTGTCACTGAGTCCTCTAGAACCATCCTTGACTTAAAAATCATTCCACCTCCAGAGAGTTCTGACCCCAGGGATGGGATTGGGTTCTCTGGCTGGGGACACATAGAATTCTACAGCAGATGAATGACACCAAGATGACACCAGATGATTGTTCACCAAGTCACTTTCTTTTCTGTCTAACATGTGAATGGAACATGTCCCAGCCTCCCTTGAGGTTAGACATGGTCATCTGACTGAGTGCTGGAGTGTGAGCAAATGTGATACATGTCACCTCCAGGCCTGAGCCCTAACACCTCCCACTGCCCCTCACCATTCTTTCTCCATCTGACAATGGGCTGGAGAGGGTTCCAGGAACAGAGCAGATGGCAGGGCCACGGGGTAGAAGGAGCCTGGGCTGCTGGGACCCCAGCTGTGGGGGAGACCCTCCAGGGACCTGCCCCAGGATCAGCTCAACCAGGTGCTTTAGCCTTGAGTGAGGAAGAAATACAAATTGGAATGGACAAGGTATTCCAGAGGTCGCTCATAAAGTCACCATAACTAGGGAAAGTGGGAAATTGTAGCTAAATGTACCTTTATTTATAAACTATTCATTACAAAATTTTACAAAGAGGCGACCAACAAATAGAGGATATTTGGGGACTATTTTGTAAAATGTTGAAACAAGTATTTGGTAAATAAAGTACATTTGGCTATAATTTCCCACTCTCCCTAGGTATGGTGACCTTATGGGCGACCTTTGGAACACCCTGTATTCAGCTGTCTAAAAGTTGGATCCATGTATCACAGCAGGCAGCCCTGACAGGGATGTGTGTGAACATAGATCTCTAAGCCCTGCCCTGTACTCAAAGGGAAACCCTGACCAGCTGAGCAGGCCTGGCCCGAGTTGCTTTTTTACTTGTAGCTTCCAGACTCAAGGGTCCCACAGACTAGCTGGCCACATCCCTGGGGAAGCCTGACCCTCACCCCACCACTCCCTCAGCTGTCATAACAAGTGTCATGCTAACCCAAAATGCTACTTCACAATTACATCCTTGTTTGGGAAACTGACCGCCCTCCCTGCAGACCACTGCCTTTGGAAAGCCCTCTTATGTTATCTGTTGAAGGACTGCAGAGGTAAACAGGGGGGTAGGCTGTGCCCACCTCTTGTCTGCAGCCATGGCCCACAGACAGGTGTATTAGGGTTAAAAACTGTTGATACAGAGAGGAGGCAGTTCTCTACCAAACGAGAAACGCCTCTTGCTTTGGTGTTTGCAGGAAAAACTTCAGGACATCTAAACAGGCCCCTCCCATACCCCTGTGTTCCAGGCTTGGGGGGCGGGGGGGAGTGTTTGCTGTTACTGCCCTTTTGGTTTTCACAGCAGGGCACTATGAACCCAGAAATGGCCTAACTGTGGTTTCAAGAGCTGCCATCCCCATGCAAAACAATCCGGGGCTCCTAGAATTTCAGAGGCACAGAAAGTCAGGACCTCTGAATTGTAGATTCAGTTTGGAAACACAAAATCCTTTTTAAAAGCAATCTCTAAGGCTTTGTCAGTTTCTGTGGCCATATCAGCCAGGGCACATGGCAGAATTGATATGCCAGATCATCAGTGACAAGTGTGAGGCAAAGGCCCAGAATGGCAGGCGGGTGTGCACTTGTTGCCTTCACGCACTGCTGGGGCATCGGGCAGCTCTGCTGTGGACGAGCTTCCTCAGGGGTGCAGCCTCCTTTACTTTGCTACCCTGGGAAAGACAGCACAATGCCACTGAAAATGCCAAGCCACTCAGTTTTCACACCCTGAGGTAAGCACTCTGGGACACTATCCAGTGGTAGAAATGTCACTATTCGGATGACACTATCTCCCTTTTTGGCCCTGGCTCCTGTCTCTGGATCTGAGCTGCCTGGAAAGTGTCTTCCCAGACCTCCGGGCAGCCAGGGATGTGGACTGCTTCTTAGTAGGAGGAGGCACCTGCTTGGGGGACCTGGGAAAGTGAATGAATCACAGAATGTCCTGCCAACGGGCTGAGGCCACCACACCCGCAACTCAGAATTAAGTCATCTTTTCAGCTTCACAAGGGTTAGGGCCAACCTCTTCTTGCCCAAGAATAACGTCAGGCAGAGACTCTCTTTACCTCTTTTGGTCATGACAAGACTTCTTAGCAACTCTGCTCCTTCTAGAATGACAGAGGGTGTCCTAGGGCACTTTGGTCTCCGTGATGATTCTCAGCTGGGACTAAGGGAGCATCGTGGCTCACAGGAGGGATGAGAGCTGATTCCTGATTCTGCCCTTTATCAGCTGTGGGACTTTCAGAACTTTCTGAACTACCCAAATAATTCTCTAAGCCTGAGAATTATTTGGCAAATATTCATGGAGCACTGTGTGCTAGGAATTACACTATATATCACCGCAATAAACACCAACTTTATCAGCTAAGTTTATTTCTCTCTTTTTTAAAACAGATTAAAAAAACAGCCAAGACTAAGGGTGGTGCCTGTGGAGTAGGGCGCTGGCCCCATATACTGGAGGTGGTGGGTTCAAACCCAGCCCCAGCCAAAAACTGCAATCCCCCCCCCCCCCCCCAGACAGCCAACACCAAGATCACTCTGCCAAAGAGAGGAGGAAGTAGGCAGAAGCCAGGTGCCCAGCTTTCAGCCACACCAACAGAGCAGGGCTCCTCAGCCTCTGTATTGTGGATAGTTTGAGCCGGATCATTCTTAGGGGTGAAGGATTGTACTGTGCATTGTAGGATGTTTAGCCAGATGCCGACAGCACCCCTCACTTGTGACAAATATCTCCAGACATTGCCAAATATTTTTTGGGGAAGGGTGTGTGTGTTAAATTTCCTCTATCTACAAACCACTGCAATAGACAGAGAATCAGATAGCATCACACAGATGTCCTGCCGGAAGCATGAAATATCAGCACAATGTATGTCATTATTATAATTCAGAATTCAGAGTTCTGAAATATCAGAGTCAAAGAAAATACCAGGCTTTTCTGACCCAGGATCATATGAGAGCATCTAAGTTACATGTATAAATTAGCCAAACTGATCAACAAATATTTTTCAAGTATTTTGAAGTTATCAGACACATGGTGTGGAGCGCGTACCAGTGCCCCACATGCTTGATGTCACGAAACTTATATGCAACGTCATCCCCCAAACCAATGGAACTGGGTGTAAGAGAAGCTGGCAGGGATGGTTGTCCGAGCAGCACCTGTCACATCAGACCCTGCTAGGAGCCTTGCCTTCCTGGGCTGGTTATGTCTCTGGAGAGCTCTGGGCGGTACTCTCTTTCATTTTTCTGCCTGTCCTTCCGATCTTGGCTGAGATTAGACAAGTCTGTCTGCAGCAAAGCCAGGACTTAAATCAAAATCATTCAGACTTTGGACCTAACCAACTCTTGCAATCCCTGAAGAAAAGTAAAGTTAACTCCAACTCTTATTTAGCATCTTGTGGGTGGGGATGATCATGTGTTAACACCCATGGCTATCCTTCAGGGTTTTCCAGGCATCCCTGCACTCTGAAGGCCAGCATGTCATGCCCATGAATGGAGCAGAGGCATATAGCAGGCGATGCCCATGGAACGTCAAGGATACAATGGGAGAGGGACACAAGAGAAGCCGTGGGGGGAAGGAGTCCTGGAATCTGTATGTGTGTTGCCATTCCATGTGCCAGTGACAGGCAGGTACTCAACACTGCCCCTTTGGGCTGAGGTGGGAGGGTGCGCAGAATGGAATGAGGAACACTTGCCAGTCCAAAGGAGAACAGCTGAGCTTTGCAGGATAGAAAGTGCTGAGATTCAGGAGAGAGCAGTAGGGAAGGTATAGTCTGGTACTGATGATTCAGAAGTTGGATCTGGGAGCTGGGGAAGGATGGCAAGAATCACAGCAATCCTGCTGGCCACAATTAACAAAAGGGGCAGGTAGTAAAGAGGGAAAAGGGCATGCACCATTTTATGCCATTGGTCCAAGGGAAAACTGTCCTTGAGAACAAACCATCCACCCTTAGTGCATTTTAATTAGGTCCTCTCCAAGTTGAGCGAGAATTCCATGCCACTGTATTGCCCAGAACTGTGGAAAAGATAACACTGTCTCAAAATTAGCAGGAAGTGAATCCTAGTGAAAACACATACACACACAAGGAAAACCCTACAAAACAAATCATATGTATAAGAAATCTTGAGAGATAGTATCAGATTGGGAGAAAAAAAAAAAAAAAAAAAGAACATGGATAGAAAACCCCAGAGCTGGCAAAGTTTTGGGGAAAAGCGGAGAGGGCGGAGAAAGAAAAAGAAAGAAAAAGAAAAAAAAATCTGTTTGGGAAATAGTCAGAAGTTGTTTCATAACATTTTAAAACCAAAGTTGGCTCAAATAGAAAAGATTTATCCTTTCTTGATAAGATTACTTTCTTCCCCCTCAACCATTTCAAGGCGTTTAAGTAATCTTTATTTTAGAACAATTAATTCAAAGTCTATCTTCTCAAAGATCCTTATGGAAACCTCTGCAAGCCTTGGCAGTGCTTGGACCTGTCTCCCCAGTGTTTCTCAACCTTCCCTCCTGGAAAACACATCCCACATTCTTAAAATAGAATCAGATCTCTGGCTGAAGTTGGTGGACAGCAGAGGTATGGCTCCAGCTGAGGCCTGCGTTTCACCAGATGCAGAGTCTTGTCCTGATGGGATAAGTAGAGCCCACTGGCATCCAGTGACAGTTAAAGAGAGGTCCTCTCATGCATATGGTATTCCACAGTGAGGTGGGCAGCTGGGGAAGCAGCTGGAACTCGGTGCTGGAGGACTTGAGCTTGTCACCATTGTCTGTCCTCCTCAAGCTTTGGCCTCCTCCTCCGTGGAATAAGTCCTTTCTAGTTTTGATAGTGATATGAAAAAGCACACACTAGGAACTGAAATACAATGCTTTGTAATCTAAACTGAACCTGTTTCTAGTATCCAGGAGGTAGGAAATATGAATGACAAACCAAATACCAAAGAAAATACCATAGCAGTCCATGACTACCACAGCAGAGAGGCTATGGGTGGTGTGGGGGAGGGAACTGTGGCGGGGTCCATATTCCCAAAAAAGAGATAAGGGTCTTTCGAAACGGAACTTACACAAACTCCAAATAAGATTCTGGTCAACCAGAAAAAATGCCTTCTTAAATCTTCTTTCCACAACTAGTTTTTTTTTTTTTTTTTTCCATTTGTTTCCTTTGACGGGATACAAGACAAACATCAGTTTGCCTGAGTTTTAAAAGGATATTTCCTTTGCCCCACTTGAATGACCAATAAGGACATGAGTCCAACTGGCAAAGTGAAAAGGGGGCACACAACTAGTTTTTCTAAGGAATTCTCCAAGTCTCTAATTCTCTTCTGGGGTCATATCTTCCCACACATATATGTTTATACACATGCACACACATATGCACATGGACACACACACATGCACGAAAACTCATGCACACTCACAAATTCATGCATTCACACTTGTCATACATGTGCACACACCCACAGGTACTTATGCACACACCCCATACATGCACACACTCATGCACCTGCAACATCTAGTACTCTTCTCCCAAGTTCTCCATCTTAATTAACAAGGAAGAAATGTTCAGGTCACATGATCATCTTCTCCAGTGCCTTGAGACAGCCCATCTGGTTGCTTGGTCCTCGGAGCCAGCCCTGCAGCATTTCTGACTCCCATTTCTGCAGCCTGGGGCACATTCCCTACAGATTCACAACTCACATTCCCGGCAGTTTCATACCTTCTATTCCCTACAGACTCACACCTCCAAGTCCCTGGGCAGGCTTTTCTGTCTCTGCCTTGTTCAGCTCCTTCCCTCCCCACAGAATCTTTGTAGGAGCTGCTCCAAATGCCCAGAACATACCCCTCCTTCTGCTGGTAACTCCCACTTTCCATTGGTTCTCTGTGTAATTATTATGTTGGCAGGGCTGCCTTCGTGAACCTCAGTCCACCCTCATAACATCCCAACAGCACCTGGTCATGTTCTGGTGTTCTTGGGCCCCAAGCATTCTTCAAAAGTGGGTCTCTTTCTCCAATAAAAAAGTATTAAAATTTATATTTGACAACTGGTCATAAGGCAAATGTAGTCCAGACTGGGTTCGTCATTATTTAAGCATTCTTATCATATTCATTTTTTTCTTTTTCTTTTACAAGAAATTTAAACCCCAATTTTTTTGTAGACCCCTGAAAGTTGGGCATGGGGTCTCCTGGGCCAGGAGGTTGTCTCAGCCCTGCTGGCTCACTATGGTTACTGGAGTGATTTTCCTAATCAATGTCAGCCTTTGCTTCTGAGCTTCATGATGGCTGGAGCCATGTCTGTCTTCCTTACTATTGAGTAAGGAAGCTGGCTGCAGCCAGGGGCTGTACGGGACTGCTCGGGGAGTGGCAGGTGGATAAGTGAATGACAGGCTTCCCGTGCTAGACATAGCAGAAGACCTCATTTTCCTTTCTGCCCAGTGTCTGACATTGGAGGGCCTATGACCTCCACAAAAAGCAGGGAAATCTCTCCTTTGCATGGGCTCCACAGCGCCTGGTAGGTAACCTGCTCTGGGCTGGGGCTGCCAGCAGGACCCTGTCCCAGTACAGCATAACCAGCACTGCTCTTGGACTATGTGAAGGTCCTTGGATGGCCAAGTTATAGACAGTGTCACATCACCACCAGCAGCATCTCTTGGGGATATGGGAGAAAGGAAAGGCAGTCATTCCTAGGCACAGCCTACCGAGGAAGGGGCAGTGGGCCCAGAGCTCTTCCCACCAACAGCTGAGCTGGAGTTATGATGAGAGCTAGGCCTCCTGGAGAAGGCAGATGCTGCCACCTGCTTGGGCCCTGGGGTGGGGATGGTGAGGGGGTGTGTGTGAACGCCTGTGTGTTTGTGTGCAGGCAAAATGCTCCCCACCCCAGCAGCTGCAGGGTGATGGTCACCAGAATCAGCTCTTGCTCCCAGGTGCATCAGCCTGACCTTCAACAGATGAGAACTGGCAGGCAGCTCGACCCTTGACCTTGCCTGCTCACTGATCCCCAAGCTATGATTATTTTTAATTTTGATGATGTTCATTTGGGAGAAGGCAGCCCCGCAGAGCTATGTGATCCTGCCCAACCTTAGCGGACCCAGCCAGCATGGGGTGGCCCTGAGGCAGGGTAGGGAGCAGTGCACGTGTCCCTGGGGGCTTGGGCAGGTGGAGTGGTGAATCTCACCTCAGCTGCTGCTCATATGACCTGGACAAGTTGCTGATACTGTTATAAGAACTAAATGTAGATGAAGGCTTTATACAAGGCTTTATACATGCCAGACATGCAGAAAGGCATTGAATGCTGACTCCCGTGATGAGGAACACTAACTTTTAAGCACTGTTGGCTTTGTTATGAAACAATAATGCTTCATCAATCATAAAGCCCTAGTAAGCCACCTCATCTCAGATTCTTGCTCTGGACCCCATATTGGTGGAGTCTGAGACCTAAGTGGGCCAAGTGGAAGTTGCAGAGGCTGCTCTGATGTGAGCGGGATTCTCCCAAGAGGAACGGACAATGCCCTAATGAAAGTCAGTACACCTCTGGCTGCCCCTGGAAGGTCACAGATTTGGAGGGCTGTGAGGAAGCCAAGGCCTCCTGCAAGGTGCACTTGTTCAGGTGGGCCTGAATAGAGCAGAGCCAAAGCAGGAGAGGAGCCCGGGCTTAGAATCACAGGTGTGCCTGGGAGCTGGCCATGGGAAGGAGCCATGCAAGTTCTGAGCCCAGGAAAAGTGTGGAATTGTGACTTCCCATCCTCCTCTCTCCAGACACGATCCCGCACACATGCTCCTTATTACCCTGAAAACTAGGAATTAAATCAGAATTCTGTTTGATGCCATCACTCTCTTTCCTAAACCAGATCGCCTTCTTGCCATTTACCCTGATGGACACAAGGACTCATCTGGTGGTATCAGTTTTGGCAGAGATGTTTGCTAAAAGCACCTAATAGGAAGTTCAGATGCACACCAAAAATTTTCCTTGATAGGACACTGGTGTTTTCAGATCACTCCTTGCTAAAGAACATTCTAGAAGAGAAGACAGTCTAATAAACTGTTAAGTTGATCAGATCATCAGTCAACCACACTGACCTCATGCTTAATGAGCTCCAGCCTGACCTGCCAGGGTGTGGGTTGTGCTGGGGGACAAAGCCAGATGCAACTCTTGTCCTTGGGGTGTATCCAGCCGAGGAGTAGAATTTGGGTATTAACTAAATAAGGGTCTAAATCAACCCCCGATTTCTCCTGGGATGGGTGCAACAGAGTAGGGCCACATCAGTATCCTGATACCCGGTAGCCAGCGTGCATCCTGAAAGAGACGCTGGCATTCAGGAGAGATTCCAGAAACACGAAACAGTGACAATGGCACGTCAGCCAACTGCTTCACATGTGAGAAAGCTGGAAAGTGGAGGAGACAAGTGCATACGATGTTGGATCAGCATCTCATGTTACAGGAAGGGTTGCTCTTCAGCGGGGGAAGAACAGGAGCAGTGGGTGAAAGAGGGTGGGGTGGCTTTCAGATCCACACAAGGAAAGGCTTCCCAATGTGTGGAATAGAGGCTGTCCCAGGACACAGAGAGGTATTTGTAGAAGAGGTGTCTGGTCACATTCCTGTCTCTATCAGCCACTCTGCCCCACCATGCCTGTGATCAGTTCTGAGGAGGATGGACGCTCACATATCTCGATCACACACTCATCTTTCCGAACCCTTCCACCTCTTTCCTGCCTCATGGTCTGCTACCCTTCTGTATCAGCTGTCCCAGGGAATCTCACCTGGCCTGTCTCCCACCTGCAGCCTCTTGTGTGTCCTTGGATGAGGCCCTCCTGGGATTGGGTGGGACATGGTAGTAAACAAAAGCATGGCTTTGGAGCAAGACAAACATGAGACCAAACCACTCATGAGTCCTGTGGCTGTGTGCCAGTAACTTCTCTGAGGCTGCTTCTTTCTCTTTAACACGGAGGTGACAACACCATTTGTTAGGACTGCAATGAGGCATCTCATGATGAGATCATGTGTAGATACGTGAAGGTTTGGAGTCAATAATCTCTCACTTCTCTCAAACAGCAATTGACCAATTCAAATTCTTTTACTTTACAACCAGGAGCTTCAGGGGCCAGGGTCAAGCTGTTGCAGCCTGTAGAAGATCAAAGTTGGGCAATATTTTTTGACTTTTCTGTTTGTTCTGCAAGTGGTGTGGGAATTCCCATCAAATCTCAGAAAAGAGGCAAGATCCACTTTACAGAAGAGTGAAATAAGGGCTCGGCTTGCCCTAGAGATAAGATCGTAGCTGCCTACTCTTTAACTAGAAGAGCTCAGGATTGTTCATGCCATGAAAGCTGATTGTGTACACTTCACTCTAAACCCACATCCAGCGACTTCATGTTGTTAGCTGGGAATCAGCCCCATGGTAGAAACATTTACACCAGGGAAAATGGCAACAGCTATAAACCAAGACACTTCTACCCCTCAGAAAGCAGGTTTTTAAACATATAGTATATGTAGTATACCTCTGCTTCCAATAGTGGGGAAAGAAATGCCCAAATCACATGATTTGCCTTCCAAATCTTGGGGAGAAAAAGGAATCAGTAGCACAGATGAACACTGAACTCCAGAACAGCCTCTTCTGTGTCATGTTAATATGTTGAAAGACATTGTCTGGCAGAGTTTGTACCGAGGATCCTTGTGCCTCTCTGTTGTCTCATTAGGAGAGCAGAGGGTACCTGCCTAGGTTGTCACTTTCCATTTATCTGCCAGCATCCATGGAGAGCACTTGGAGTCCCTCATCTGGGTGTGACACAGGAAGGATGCAGCACTGATCCACAACCGGGAAGAACAGCACCTGGGAGCCTGAGCTGGAACCTCTCAATAATTTACCATTTCCTTATAGGGACTACAGGAGGCCGAGGCATGGTGTTGAAGTTTGATTAGAAATAAGAACATAGCAGCTTAACCTCTAACATTTAGCACTCTCCCCCGGATCGAGTGACTGATCTCTATCTGGGTGAGCCATGTTAGCCGGCTGCCTGGGAACATTACACCTCTCTAAAAGCTGTCAGTCTCTGTCACTGTCTTTGCACAATGGAGCCCATAGCTATTTTTAAAGGACCGTGTCACCTTTCAAGAGAAATTGTGTCTGCACAGAAAATTGATTTTTTTTTTTTCCTTGTTTTATATACAGATTTGGTGGTCTTTCATCTCCCAAGGTAAAGTTGGGTGCTTAATCCCCGACAAGACAACATTGTTTCGGTATTTATTTTAGGGAGAATAGAAAGAAATCAAGAAAAATCACCCAAAGGCCTGCAGGATAATATTTAGGAATAAACATATCCTACATCAAGCACACAAAGTGAACTCAGGGCCACGCGACAAATGCCTAATGTCCAAGCTCTCATAGACAGGCATGTCATCCGTGGAAAGGAAAGGAAGGGAACAGAAGAGATGTTTGTCCTGCAACTACTCGGTGGCAAACATTGGATCAAAGTAATGAACATTTCATTTAATCCTTTCACAAATTCTGCAAGATAGGAATTGTTAATCCCCTTTGCATGTAATTCTTGTTAAGTGGATGGGCTCTGATATCAGACCCTCTGGGTTTATCATCCCAGCATGATTGGCGGCCACTTCCTGCTTGTGACCCCATGCCTCAGTTTCCCTATCTTCAGAATGGTGATTGTAATGTGCTTACCTCATATCTTCACCTCACCTGTGAGAAGTAAATCAGTTAATCCAATTCAAATATGTATACAAATACCTCCAAGTAAGTAGCCCATAAATACTGGGTTTGTTTGTTTTAGTGGATCGGGTCTGTTGACTATAACCTTTCAGGCTCTTTACTAACATGATCACTCCAGTTGACTTACTCAGATATCTTACAACACGTGAGTTATCTCCACTTTTCAGAGAGGGAGATAATTGTGCTTGCCTCAAGGAATTTTTCTTGGGAGGATTCAACTGAAATCCCTCATGTCAAGTGTCTGACTCAGTACCTGGCATGTGGAATGTTCTCAGTACACAATATTTATTTACTAGTCTTCATAATAAACAGTCTTCTCATGAGGAAATAGATTTAGAAAGTGTTGGATGAGTCAGAGCATGGAAAGCAGGTTGCTGCAGTACAAACAGAATGTTCTAGAAGGCACTGCAAAGGCAGAGGGATACTCGAGTTAGGTATAGTAAAACTGCAAAAATCATCAATTCTAGACCTCCTGCCTTTATGCTCCCCTCTTTATAGAAGGTGAAAGTCCACGTTGCCGTGATGCATGACCAGCATGGGTTATGGAGAAGAACCCGCGGGAGCTCTGCTATGCAGACCTGCTCAAAGCCAACGCCTCGCTCTTACAAGAAACAACAGTGAAAGAGTGTGTGTTTATATCTTTTAAGTGGAAGCAAAATGCTATATACTGGCCCATCTGTTTTTATGATTCCCTGGCTTTAATCATCTTTTATGATTTAACCATCCTACTAATCCTGTTAGCCTCAAAAAAGGGACTTTGTTTTTCATCTGCAAACTGTCCCATCCTCAGAAACTACACCTGCTTCCTCCATTACCACCATTTTTGGAATCCTATAAGGGAGGGAACATGCAGGGAAGAAGAGGAAAAGATCTGAGTTTATCTGAATACCTATTAATTAAAAAAAAGACATTTAGAAAACTTCTAACTCCTGGTAGACATCAGGGATACAACGATGACCAAGGCTATGGGTGTGGAGATGATCTCTCAATCCAAGTGCAAAGGACATATTAAGATACAGATGCTTCTCAATCTATAATTCAACTAAAACCCCAAAAGCCCATTGCAAGTTGAAAATACTGCAAGTTGAAAATGCACTTAATATGCCTAACCCACTGAACATCAAGGCTCAGCCTAGCCCACCTGGAAGATCCATTAGCCAAAAATTGAGCAAACTAATCTAACATGAAGTGTGTTTCATAATTGAGTGTTATCTATCTCCTGTAATGTTCTGAGCACTCTATTAAAAGTGAAAAACAGGGGGACGGAGACAAGATGGCTGACTAAAGCCAGCTTTCCACAGAGGCTCTCGTCCAGAAGGAGAGTTAAAGGACAAAAATTTAGCAAGTAACTTGGTGGATTTGAGCTGCACCAAAAGAGAAGGTTGAAGAACGCACATCAACCCCGCTGAGGCAAGCTGCGACCCCAAGGATACAAAAAAAAGGTACAAAATCCATCACCAAGCGCATGGGAGTCCCCTCCCCTATGAGAACGGCTCCAAGCACCCCACAAACAGGCAGAGTTCAAAGGTCCTCCCACTACACTCCATGGGAGAGACCCTCTAAAAACTGGACCTACCTCCCCTACTAGGGTGCCACGGCATTCTCCTGCCAGGCATAAAACTATATAAAACTGTATATATTCTCTACCTGCAACTCTGAGCTCCCAGCACTCCCCTCCACTCTCACTCTGAGGTCTGGAGGCCTGTCCCCCAGGAGTCCAGATTCTTGGGTGATTTCTCAAAGG
>CAUYPK010040842.1:0-74309 GCA_963574355.1 Loris lydekkerianus | reverse complement strand
GATCCTTGCTCTGGGACCCTGAGGGCGGAGCTTGCCGGAGCAGTTCTTTCACAATGGCTTACTTCGCCCAGCTCAGTGGCTCATTCTGGGGCCCCAGACAATGCCCAACGTTCTCCACACTCCTGCTCAAGCTCTCCCCAAGGCAGCTCAACTGAGTGCCAAGTGCAAGAACACCAAAACAGTTTACAGGTAAGGCCTTTCCAGTTTGCAGTCTCACTGCTGCTTGTACTCACGGTTGCTGGTGTGATTAGGTCTATCGAACACATGCAGCCACTTGCCAGTTTTCCACTGTTTTTGTCCTTGTCCTAGGGTCCAGAAGTCCCTAGCTGGCTCCCTTATCCTCAAAGGGATGATCATAGGCAGATCCCACTGGCCAGAGATGCCTGGAGTCTTGTCTCTGCAGACTCGCCGTGCCCAGTTACAGGGAAGCTCTTACTTGGCCGCCATCTTTAATCCAATCCAGAAGTTGTATCTTTATTAAATGACCAATCTGGTAGAGATAGCAATTTGGGTCATTGAGGCTAGTGTTAATGAGTTTCCTAAATGCAAGTTTTAAACTTCTAGGAGATTGGTTCATTCATTCATTCACTTCCCAAATGTTTGTAGAGCACCTACTTGGGGCCAGGTACTATGCTGGGTATTAAGGATATACTGAGAAGCAAAAATAAACATGGCAATTAAGCACATAAAAAAGATACTCTATATTATATATCATCAGGGAAACACTAACTAAAACAGCAATGAACTACCACTCTATACCTGTTAGAGTGGCCAACATCCAGCACACTGACAGCACCAAATGCTGGCTAGGGTGTGGACAATAGGAACTCTCATTCATTGCTAGCAGAAATATAAAATAATATAGCCACTTTGGAAGACAGTTTGGCAGTTCCTTGAAAAACTCAACATATCCTAACAATATGATCCAGCAATCAAACTCCTTGGTATTTACTCAAAGGAGTTGAAAACTTATGTCTATACAAAAAACCTGCACACAGATGTTCATAGCAGCCTTAATCATAATTGCCAAAACTTCAAGTAACAAAGATGGCCTTTAGTAGATGAATGGATAGACTGGTACATCTAGACAATGAAATATTATTCATCACTAAAGAGAAATGAGCTATCAGGCCACAAATAGAGGGAACTTAAGTGCATATTGCTAAGTGAGAGATGCCAATCTGAAAAGGCTACATACTGTAAGTTTTCCAACTATATGGCACTCTGAAAAAGGCAAAACCATGGGGCAGCAAAAAGATCAGTGGTTACCAGGAGTTGCAGGGTGTCAGGGATGAACAGAGCACAGAGGATTTGGGGGGCAGTGAAACTACTCTGGATGATGCTATAATGGTGGCTTCATCATTATACATTTATCCAGACCCATAAAATGTATAGCACCAAAAGTGAACCCTAATGTGATGTGTCAATGTAAGTTCATCAGTTGCAACAAATATACCACTCTGGTGGGAGGATGTTGATTAATAGAGGAGGCTGTGTGTGTGTAAAGTCAGAGGATTTATTGGAAATCTCTATACCTTCTGCTCAATTTGGCTGTAAATCTTATATTGCTCTAAAATGTAATGCCTAGTAAAAACAACCAAACATGATGATCTCTGGTCTTGTGGGGCTTACAGTTCAGTGGGGTAAAGGTGAGGCGGAGCAGATATCAAACCATTACTCCCAAACTGTAAACATCGTGAAAGTAAGAAAAAGGCATTGCTAAGAGGTCACACAATTGGGAGCTCAGGCTGTTCTGGGTGATCAGGCAGGTTTCTCTGAGAACGTCTCAGTTAAGTTTGATGATTCCCAAAAAGAGAAGGAGCAAGGTTTTAGGCTTGCAGGAGATACAACAGTGCAATACTGTTGGCTTTTTGGGTTTTACTTGCATTCAAGCATCATTGCCAGCATCACAAGTATACCCCATTTTGCAGATGAGGAAATGGAGGAGCTAAGGGTGTTGGCCAGGGTTAGAGAATTAGAGATAGATTAACCTACAGACCAACACCTCTTAACTTGCTGATTCATTCTTTCACATCCCCTCAGCTCAGGGCTAGACCACACCAGCCAAGGGTATGGTCCATGACAAATGGGGTCAGCAACTAGGGGCCTGAATAAAGCTAAGATAAGGACATACAGTAGGAAAGCTTTTCATATCCTCGTCAAGAAGGTGGAAGACCTGCACCTGTCACATTACTCTGATTCTTGCTGAAACATGTTCAATGGGTTACTGAAAGACCCACCCATTACTAAAGACAAGGTAGACAAACCAAAGAGTGCGCAAGAGAATAAGCAGCTCATTTAAAAAACAAATGGGGGTGGGGGATGGCGCCTCAGTGAGTAGGGTGCCGGCCCCATATACCAAAGGTGGCGGGTTCGAACTTGACCCCAGCCAAACTGCAACAAAAAAATAGCCAGGCGTGTGGCAGGCGCCGGTAGTCCCAGCTACTCGGAAGGCTGGGACAAGAGAATCACCTAAGCCCAAGAGCTGCAGGTTGCTGTGAGCTGTGATGTCACGGCACTCTACCCAGGGTGACACAGTGAGACTCTGTCCCTAAAAATAAAAATAAATAAGTAAAAATAAAGGGGCTGGGATGTGGCAGTTCATGTCTGCAATCCTAGGACTCTGGAAGGCTGAGGTCAGAGAATCCTTTGAGCTCAGGAGTTATGACTAGCCTGAGCTAGAGCAAGACCTTGTTTCTACCAAAAATAGGAAAATTACCTGAGTGTTGTGGCTACCAGGTACTGGGAGAATGAGCCACAAGGATTGCCTAGCTACTGGGAGGCTGAGGCATGAGGATTGCTTGAAGGTTGCCGTGAGATAGGCTGAGGCCAGGGCACTCTAGCCTTGATGACAGAGGGAGAAACTATCCCAAAACCAAAAACAGGCCAGGCGCAGTGGCTCATGCCTGTGATCCTAGGACTCTGTGAGGCCAAGGCAGGTGGACTGCCTCAGCTCACAGGTTTGAGACCAGCCTGAGCAAGAGCAAGACCCCCATCTCCAATAATAGCCAGGTGTTGTGGTGTAGTCCTAGCTACTGGAGAGGCTAAGACAAGGGAATTACTTGAGCCCAAGAGTTTAAAGTTGCTGTGAGCTGTGATGCCACAGCACTCTACCAAGGGGGAGGGCAACAAGTGAGACTCTGTCTCAAAAAAAAAAAAAAAGAAAGAAAGAAAGAAAGAAAGAAAGAAAGAAAGAAAGAAAGAAAGAAAGAAAGAAAGACCCAAACAACAACAACAAAAGAAAAGAAAAGAAAAACAAAGGAAGTAGAGATGGGAAAATAGAGAACAGAGGAAATACTTGTCATTCTTTAAATGTATGTTAAACCCTTTCTATGGGTTAGACAGAAGCATTCCAGGCTGTAGAAACAAAACGGGGAATGTGCAGACAAGTCCCTTGCCCCATGCTACTGATATTCTATCTGGAGTAGCCCAATAATAAACAACTAAGTAGCAAATAAATGAGACTAAGGCAAAAATGAGACCAAAATGTCATAGATATGTAATATGAAGAAAAAACAGCAATATAAAAAGGACAGGAGAGAATATTCTAGGTGGAGTGGTTAGGGGGAGTCTCTGTGAAAAAGTGGCATTTACACTGGGACCTGAAGGATGGCAGGGAATTAATAATAGAGGAACATCTAGGGGAAACTGCTGGCAGAGAAAACAGCTAATCAAAGGCCCCAGGGCTGGGCTGGGTGCAGTGGTTTCTGCCTGTAATTCCAGCACTTTAGGAGATTGAGGTGAAAGAATTGCTTGAGGCCAGGAGTTTGAGACAAGCCTGGGCTGTCTCTACAAAACAAAACTGTCTCTACAAAAAAATAAAAATAAATTAAAAAAATAAACTGCCCAGAACTGTAATGAGCACAGTGTGTTCACAGACTAAGGAGAAACTGGGTGTGGCTGGTTTGCAGTGAGTGAAAAGAGTAATAGGAGATGAGACCAGAGAGGCCAAGACCAAGGTCTGATCAGAAGGTTCTGCCTTGCAGCTACCGTTCTGCTCATCCTTCAGTGTTCCTGTTGGCATTGGGCTTTTATTTCATACACAGTTACTACTACTTACCAGGGTCTGTGGTTAAGCACTTTCTACACATTATCTCATTTAAGGACCACACTAAGCCTAGGAGGGCTCAGTTTGAAAGCAACATGTCTTGTTCAATTTCCATTAATGATCAGATCAGTTTTCCCAGGAAACCAGTCAGAGCTAATGGGCTTCCCACATGTCTCAAATGGTATTGTCTCAGTGAGCAGAATAAAACCCCAGGAGCCCTCCCCCTGCCCAGTGCATCCTGCATTGCAGACAATGATCAAAGAGCTTTGGGATTAAAGCTGGATTCTCAAGCTACAGTCCTCATTGGGGGCAGACTGGGCTGGTGTGCAGCTTTGATCAACAAGTGACTCTGGTAAGACATGAGAAAAAGCTCAAATGCAATTTCATGCAGAATCCTCTAAAGAGCTAGAAGAGAGAGTGGGAAGGAAAGAGATGCTGAATATTTTCCCTCCCTTACTTGACCTCAACCACTATACAGTACCACACTATACAATAACTCAGTAGTTATTGAGTACCTACTGTGTGCCAGGGCTGACCAGGGCCACAGCTTAGCTTTGTGTGGTTGGGCAGGAATATAAACTGAAATATAATAAATGTGCTTGGCTTTGGTCCAGGTGCTTGAGCTCAGGGAGAGGGGCATCATTTTTGCAAATTCTTTTGCCTTAGAAGGAGCACCAGTTTTTTGATTCACTATAATATCATGGTAGTAACATGAGAAATGAGTATTATGAGAAATGTATGGTAAGATGATTCCTCATAGAGGCCATCATAGAATGTCCTTATACAAACCTAGATGGTGTAGCCTACTATGTCTAGGCTCTATGATATATATAGCCTATTGCTCCTAAGCTGCAAAACTGCCCAGCATGCTGCTGTGCTGAAGGCACTTGTTAACATGGTGAAAAGTATTTGTGTATCGGGCGGTGCCTGTGGCTCAGTGAGTAGGACACCGGCCCCATACACGGAGGGTGGCAGGTTTGAACCCGGTCCTGACCAAACTGTAACAAAAAATAGCCAGGCATTATGGTGGGCAAGAAATAAAGAAAAGTATTTGTGTATATAAACACAGAAAAGATACAGTAAAAGTATGATATTATAATCTTATGGAACCACCACCATATATAGGGTCAATCATTGACCAAAATGTCATTATGCATTAAAGGTACATGCCGACGGAGGCAGTGGCTACTGTAGAAGACAAAAAATATAAAATTACCGCTTGTGTGGAGCTCACATTCTATAAACCAAAAATATCTGCTCTGAAGAAAAATCAAGTAAGTGGAAATGATAGAGGTGCTAATTAACATTTCAGATCTGCTGATCAGGGTGGTTCTCTCTGAGGCAGGACTTCTGAGCTGGTTCCTGAGAGGGGAGGTAGAGAACCGTGCAAAAGTTTAAAGGAAGAGATTTCTAGACAGTGGTGTAGCAAATTTGCAAAGGGCCTGAGTTAATGGTCAGCTTGGTGTGTTTGAGGAATTTCAAGACCAGTGTGACTACAAGAGAAGAGAGAAGGTAAAAGCTAGAAGTTGGGTCAGATCCCAGAGTGCTTCATGGATTGTGGTAAGGATTCTCATACTCTAACGGGAAGGGAAGCCACAGGCCTTCCCAGCAGCAGTTAGCCTTATGTTTGTGAAAGATGACTTTAACTGCTGTTAACCATTACTGTGCTCAGTGCTGTGGCGGCACATAAAATAATTTTGTAACACTACGTAATTGCATAAATACTGTGTATCTACTGCAATATAAAAGATATAAGGCTATTCACAGCAATGTTATTCAGAGTAGTGAAAAAGTAGAAACAACCCATATGTCCACAGATGGATGAATGGACAAACAAAATGTGGCATATACATATAATGGAATACTATTCATTCTTAAAAGGAATGAAATTCTAGTACATGGATGAACCTTGAAAATATTATGGTCAATAAAACATGCTAGACACAAAAGAATAAATACTGTATGGTTCCAGTTATATGAGATACCCAGAATAGTGAATTTCATAAAGCAGAAAGTGGAATGGTGGTTGCTAGCAGTTGGAGGACAGGGGAAAATGGAGGGTTAGTGTTTAATGGTACAGAGTTTCAGTTGTGTTGATAAAGTTTTGAAGACGGACATTTTCTTCTTCTTCTTTTTTTTTTTTGAAATAGAATCTCAGTGAGTTGCTCTCGACAGAGTGCCATGGTGTCATAGCTCACAGCAACCTCAAACCCTTGAGCTCAAGCAATTCTCTTGCCTCAGCCTCCCAAGTAGCTAGCACTATAGGTGCCTGCCACAACACCCGGATATTTTTAGAGACTGGGTCTCAAACTCCTGAGCTCAGGCAATCCACCCAGCTGGGCCTCCCAGAGGGCTAGAATTATAGGTGTGAGCCACCATACCCAGAGCCTTTGAAGATGGACATTTCTGGTGATTGAAAAACAATGTAAGTTTACTTAATGCCACTGAATTGTACATTTAAAAAGTTAAAATGGTAAATTGTATGTTTATGGTTTTATCACTGTAAAATATATTTTGAAAAAATACATAGATGCCCCTCAGCACATGAATGGATTTATAAACTGTGGTATACGTACACCATGGAATATTATTCAGCCATTAAAAAGATGCAGATTAAAAAAAATTTTTTTTTAAAGATGCAGATTTTGTTGTCTTTTATAACTCCTGGATAGATTTGGAGAATGTTATCCTAAGAGAAGTATCACAAGAATGGAAGAACAAGCACCACACTTACTCAGTTCTTAATTAGAATCAGTAGATTGACAACTATGTGCTCATGTGATAGAGAAACTCTTAAAAATTCAAGTAAGGAGAAGGGGGAAGGGGGAAAGTGCTGGGTACATTCCCACTCAATGGGTATACTGCGTGGGTATATTGCACACTTCCTGGGTGAAGGGCACAACTACAACCCAGACTTTAACCTTAAAAGGCAAACTCTGTAATCCAATCTGACGCACCTCCATATTAATCTGAAATTAAAAAATATAAAAGTACAAAGGGTTAAGATATAGAAAAAGAAGAGTGGGTTGGCTCTGTGCCTGTAGCTCAAGTGGCTGAGGCACAAGCCACATACACCAGAGCTGGTGGGTTAAAATCCAACCTGGGCCTGCCAAATAACAACTATAACCAAAAAATAGCCGGGCGTTGTGGCGGGTACCTGTAGTCCCAGCTACTTGGGAGGCTGAGGCAAGAGAATCGTATAAGCCAGGTGTCCTCAAACTTTTTCTATAGGGGGCCAGTTCACTGTCCCTCAGTCCGTTGGAGGGCTGGACTATAGTTAAAAACAAACAAACAAACAAACAAAAAAAAAAAACTATGAACAAATTCCTATGTACAGTACACATATCTTATTTTGAAGTAAAAAAACAAAACTGGAACAAATACAATTTATACTGCTGCATGTGGACCATGGGCCGTAGTTTGAGGACCCCTGGCTTAAGCCCAGGAGTTGGAGGTTGCTGTGAGCTGTGATGCCACAGCACTTTACTGAGGGCTACAGCTTGAGGCTCTGTCTCAAAAAACAAAAAAAACAAAAAACAAAAAAAAAGAAAGAAAGAAAAAGAAAAATAAGAGTGGGCATTCTAGGCAGAGGGAACAAGTGCAAAGGGGCCAGGGTAGGAGTGTGCCTGGCATGTTCTGAGGAACAGGAAGGAGATCATGTGTCTGGAGCACAATGAATGGAGTAAGGGCTGAGGGCTATCATGTATGGCCTGGTGGGATCTTGTAGTTCCTTGTAGGAATCTAGTGGGAGGTGAGAAGCTACTGGAGGAATCTGAACAGCTAGGAACATTCTGGCTGTGGCATTCTTTAGTCTGAGTCTCATTTGCAAACCGGTATAAGAAATGGCACCTACCTCTTCCAGAGTATCTGTGCCAGGCACAGAGCAAGCTTTCAGTACTAGGCAAGCATTATTGTGATGGAAATTCAAAGAAAGACATCAGCCCCCAAGGAGAAGTTTTGGAAGACTTTGTGGAGGAAGTAGCAGGTTAACAAGACATGGAGGGCTGAACAAGATTTCCACCGACAGGTGGAAGAGGAGAGAGCTGTATGGGTGAAGGGAACCGTGTGGTTAACAGCACATTAAGGAAAACAGAGCCAGCAGCCAAGCTGAGCCAAGAGCCTGGTAGAAGAGAGGAAATAAGGTTTGATCAGCCCTAGCTGCTCGAGAAGTGTGTACTCTGGGGTGATGGGTTGAAACCTTGACGTTTGTTGCAGAAGATCAGATCGGAGGTGTGATGTCAGAAACCTGAATCGCCATCGCTCAGCCGAGAGCTGGAAGAACTGGGACGCCAGAGTCGCAGGACGCTATCTAAGGCTGGGGGCGGCTAGACATAGGGGTCAGCGACTGGGCTGGAGAAGCAGAGATCAAGAGGACGTATTGTGGGTTGGCAGAAAGGAAGGCAGTGAAGAGGCAGCTTCGTCCCTCCGCATCAGGCAGGATGCAGTTAAGTGACCAGCACTGAGGGTCCCAGGAGGAGCCACTGGCATCGCCGTCGGAATCCCTCTCCGCGGCCCTCCCGGGCAGCCCCAGACAACACGATTTCTTCTTCAGAGTCCTCACCACATTACAGACACGGTGCATAGTGTTCAGTGTTTCACAGCCAGACTCTGGGCTCGGGTCTGTTTTCATCTCACCCCGGAGCTTGGCACAGGGGCACACAGTAGGCGCTCGCTGACGGTTTGGGGAATGAGTGAATGGGAAACCCACAAGGGGTTTCAGAAAGGGCTCAGTGCGCTGCGTGTCCAGAAGCACGTGTAGGACTAAATAGAGGGGATTCTAACTCCCATAGAGTTGGATTTGCATGACAACAAGTCCCGTTGAGAGGCTACAGTCACCTACCCAGCAGTTATTTGGATCTACAGACAGGTGGAGGGAGGAGGGCACAGCTGTTCACAATTTACAAAGGGAGTTCACACTTAATCTCAGGGGCCTCCAAGAGGAAGAAAAGCAGGGCCCCACCGCATAATAGACAGCGTGGAGCACAGCTGCGGCCCCATTTCACGGCTGTGAACACCGAGTCCCCGGGGTCAAAGTACGTCCTCGGGTCCTATGTGCTGAGCTCAGGTGGGTGGGAAGCGACAGTCCCCGGGGCTGCGGGCGCAGAGCCTCCGGCGGGCCTCCAGCACTACTTGCATATCTCCAGGGAGCTCGCAAACTCTCTGCTGCAGTCCCGGACTGAGGTGGCCAGGCGGGGCGCAGGGGTCTCCCGGCGAGCCCCAGCGCGCGGACACTCTCCGCCCGCCAGCACTTAGCCTACACCAGTTAGCGCCCACCTCGCCAACTCCGGGACTTTCGCAAAGCTCCCAGGGGCGGGGAGCCGCCGAGGAGCGGGACGCACCATCGTGGCACGAGAGGGGGAAGCTATTCGACCCGGTCCCCTTCCGCGCCCGAGCAGACAGGGAAGCACCACAAAAGAGTCAAGGATGGCTGTATTCAGGCTTCGTAGGCGACCCTAGGAAGGGCAGCATGGGGCGCGCGGCTCGGCGGGGACCCGGGGCTGCGGCGGCGGCGGCAACCCCCCCAGTGGTGGCGGCGCGGTGGCTGCGTCCGACTCCCCGGCCGGCGAGCGGCGGAAGTGCCGCGGAGTTGGAGCGGGGCCGGCGCCGCGGCCGCTTCTGCTCGCCTGGCTGCTGCCGCCGCCGGGCGGACGGGCGGACGTTCGGAGCTGGGGGCGGCGCGGCGGTGCCGGCGGGGCGCGGCGGGGCTGACCGGCCCCGATGAGGCGTAAGGAGAAGCGGCTCCTGCAGGCTGTGGCGCTGGTGCTGGCGGCCCTGGTCCTCCTTCCCAACGTGGGGCTCTGGGCGCTGTACCGCGAGCGGCAGCCCGACGGCACCCCCGGGGGATCGGAGGTGGCGGTGGCCCCGGCGGCAGGACAGGTGAGTCCCCCAGTTGCCGTAAGGTTTGGGGACACCCTCTCCCCGAATTCACTTATAATCCGAGGTTCCTTCCTCCCCCTTCTCCTTCTGCCTTCTCAGAATCAGCGCCAGAGATTCTTCTGGTCTTCCCATTTTTCGGATGGGAAAATTGAGAGAAAACTGTGTCCGATTGGAACTTGTCCAGGGTCCTACGCCACTCAGAAACAGAGTTGGAACTAGAACCCAGGACGTTATTTCTTACAGTATATTGCCATCCTTCTTTATGTCTCCATCTGGTATTTCCTGACCCCTTCCAGCATCTCTTTCTTTTCGAGGTTCCTTTCTGCATAGCTATGGCCCAGGGTGGCTTCTTCTACCAATGGAAATGGAGATGCTGGTTCTTCTATTTGGTGACCTGGGCTTCTCTGCTTCTTCTCACCCCAACCCCACCTGCTGATCTCCTGTCCCCTACTCAAGTCAGCCCCTTTCTTGTTTTCATATCTGCCTGGCAAACACCCAGGCCTCCCTCCTCTCCTCTCCATATTTGTTTGCCCTCCTTCTCCCCAGCCTTATTTCTTTCTCAGATTCTGTGGATTCCTTGGAGGATATGAAGATCATACTCCCATTGCAGCTTCAGGCATCTGGGTGTGGGGAAGGCAGGGAGCCTGTAGGTCTCAAGGGATCTGCTGCCCTTGACCTTCTGGGAGTCAAAAGGTGGAGGCTCTAGTGGAGGGATCCCCCAAATGTCCCAGAGACTATTGGTAGGCAGTACTCTGAGGATCAAACCAAACACCAGATGCCTTCCCTATCTCTTCTGAATTTGCTACTCTGATTAGTTGTGGTGTTGATTGCAGCCCAAACTGGGATCCTCATTGTTTTTGCCACCTCTGAACTTAACCATGCAGGTGTGTGCATTCAGACTAGCAGCTCCCTGATGGCAGGCTCTGTCACATCACTCCTATCCTCCCAATAGGTGCAGTGAGCATATGCATGCCTACACTGCCTCATACAGTGGGACATTTCAGGTTTTCTTAAAGAGATTTCCCTGGTCCCATGGGGAGGGGATAATGTGTGCATCAGGGTCAGACTTGGCTGATTGTTGGCTGGCCTCAAGGGAAGAGGCTGAATTTTTTAAGGTTGATAATTTTCCTTTTTCTTCTCAGTATCAGGCTGCTGTCTAGGCAGTCTGGCATCTTGAGCACAGAAGGCTCTTTGCTAAAGAGCTGACCAATTTGAGCTCAGCCTGTCATTCTGATAATTGTTTCAAACTATCACAGAGGATTTAGTTGATATTTCTGATAGAGCTTACTTTTTAGAAACTGAAGACCCCAACTCCTTTGCCAAACCTCTGCTTCAAACCTTAACAGTCAGTTTATACCTCTGTCTCTTAAATACTGTATCTGAAAATGCTTTCCTCTGTTTCTATCAGGGCCAGGAATCCCGGGTTCTATTCTCAGCTCCACAGTTAACCTGCTATGTATGTCCTTCATTACCCCTCATCTCCTCCTCTGAGCCTTACTTTCCAACTATAAAATGTGATCATTGGTCCAGCTTCAACAATCTGTGATACTATCAGTGAATCAATGAGGAATACAATGGTCAATTCTTTTTCCTTTCTTGAGGTGGGAGTCCCTTGTAGCATCTCTAGTGGTAGAGGTTCCATACTGGATGCAGCCCCAAGTCAAGGAAGAGTGTACTGTCCAAGAGCAGACTCTCCTTTGGAGTAACTGTAGCCAGTTCTAAAATAGCTCTTGACATTCTGCCTCTGCCTGGAGAAAGCCCTTGTATTTCATTTGCTGTAGATGCCAGAGACATCCTGATTTTCATTTTCTATAGACCCAGATGTGTAGAGAGAAGGTCAAGGTTAACTGCCAGTTTGGCCTGAGCTTTCAAAGTAAATTACTGACTTGTACAAGAGGGTATTGATGGAGTACAGCAGCCTTTGGGGCATAGAGAGAGGGGAGCAACAGCTGGGTGCTGCTCAGAGCCCCTAACTGAAACAGACAGGCTCATCTGGGAAGGTCTAGTTCTTCGTTTCTTTTTCTCTGGAATAGCTTGAAGAGGAGGAGATAGATAGATGTGGTGATGGTGTTTGGTGGTGGTGTTGGTAGGGGGGCATGCCAAATGATTATCCTCACTTGAAAGAAAATCTCTTTGCTTCCTGGGAACAGCAGAATAGAGCTGTTTCTCCCAATGATAAGCTCTTCTAGGTGCTATAGGATTCAGCATTCATCTGCTCCCTTTCAGGAACACCCTGCCAAATTTCTACACAGCCCCTTTTTGTTTTACTCTCTGCCAGATGCAGAGCCCTGGGCTTGGCCCCTCAGTCTGTTGTTTGAATGTCAGCTGGTCTTGAGGAAAGAGACTGACTTCTTGGAGTGATGCTGGTCCATCCCTCTTCCCCGTGCCCTGGCATATGCGTATGCACATCAGCCTGGCATCCTGAACATACAGAGATTTTTCGACAGAGCTGACCAGTTCTGAGCTCAGCCTGCCACTCTTGTAATTGATGAAAGTCATCCCAGAGCATCTTGTTGATCTCTCTGCAGAGGATCTGGAGGGAAATCTGATAGGACTTTATCCAAATGAAAAAATGTGTCTCTTGTGGGTTTGTGAGAAATTTCTTTGAGGGTAACATATCCACTGTTCAAGCAGCTCTCAAATTCTTTGGTTTCTCCACTGGATTAAAGAATCAAAAGTTTCAAATTAAAGAGTGTTTGTCGTCTGCTAGAACATAACTTTATGTAACTATCATGCCAGCTCAGCCTGGATTTACCTCTGCAGCTTGGTAGAGCCAGTGATGTATAAAGGTCACATAATGCTTCTAGGATTTTAGCACTCTTCTAGTCAGATAGCTTCTTGGAAAGCTACAAATCCAAGCAAGAAAAGCCAATCTTGAAGACAACTTCCTTTCAATATTGGGGTCCCTCTCAGTCTAATCCTCAATCTGTTTAACACCTCAGTGTAATTCTGTAGCCTGTTTCATATTCCAGGCTTGGGAATGTATTACTAAAAACCTAGGTTAGGCCAGGCTTGGTTGCCCACTCCTGTAATCCCAACACTTTGTTTTTTTGTTTTTTTTTTTTAATTTTGGGCATGATTTATTTATTTTATTACATGAGTTAATTTTTATGTCCAAGCACAAGTATGAAATATATTTTCCATGCAAAATATTATATACATTAAATAACATACATTGGTAGCAATGTAGTGTAAGTTTCCTGGGAAGCAGACTCTGTGATAGAAATATACAAGCAGGAAATGTATTTAATGGGCAGTGCTGTCTAGATGAGGATCAGTGAGAGTAGAAGAATGAAGCAGAATAGACAGAGCAAGAACTTGAACTCTATCGAAGTCCCAACACTTTGATAGGCCAAGGTGGGACAAGGCTCCAGTTAAGACCTCTTCTCTCAACTCTGTCCCAAACAACAACACCACCAACAACAACAACAACACCTGTGTTAGGAAATTTATTGTGGTCCCTCATTTGAGAGCCATAATCTCTCATAATCTCTTGTGAGAAATAACTTTATTACATTATAGCATTCATGGAATAGAGGTTGATGGGGTAATGGAATACCAAAGACTTTAATTTTTAAGTATCTTTCTCATTGCATCAGAGCTGAACAGTCTTTTAGAACATCCAAAAGTGAATAGATTTTTTTTCTCCTTTTTTTCAGTCTTCCTGGTGACAGAGCCTTGCCTATCAGAAAGTTAAGTATGTAGAAATGTAGCCTTGGAATTATCTCTTTAATTTTCTACAGAGAGGCTGGTTAGACTGCTAATCACTTCTCTGTCTGCATACCCAGGTGAAATCTGATGCCAGTAGGGAAGGGTTGTTGATTTACCAGAGCAAATCTGGCTACCTGCATTCTTTCTCTTATTCTGGGCTTAATATCTGCCATGGAACTTAGCTGAGGAAGATTTAGCAACAGAGGCCTAGCTTCTAGTCTTTTCTTCTTCCCTAAACTCACTGTGTGACCTCAGGAAAGTGATGCAACTTCTCTGGGCTGCTGAATCCTCATCTGTGAAGTGAGGCTTAAATTCAAAAGGCGGAAAAGCAAATGTGTGTTATAATGGTGTTTCCCACTTCCCTGGCCAGGGCAGACATTGCTAATCAATCTTTCTCTCACCAGACTTGGCCCCAAACTGTTTCTCAACACTACTACTTATGTGCAGTTAATGACATGTTGAAACTTGTTTGCAATGTAAGGAATAGATAACTTGGTTAGAGTTTTTCCTAACTTAACATCTTGGGGTTCTGTAAGTTTATTTGGAAGCAAATGTTGGAAAGATCTGGATAGTGGGAGTATATTTAAATAGGCCTCTGTGTCTAACTTGTAATAAGGTCATAATTTAAGGCTATTTTATATTTGAATGGTATGTTCATCCTTTAATCTGTTGGCTCCCATGACATGATAACAGATAATGGAATCAGAAATGAAAAAGCAAAGGCCCATTTAAAAGATAACAATCTAGCTTGCTAATTGTACCTTGTCCAAAGTCAGTGCTTACAGAGATGACATCAAGATCTCACTATATAAAAAACATCCCCAGGCAAACTTGGCAGCTAGAAGTATGTCCCATGGCAGCTAAATGCTCCTGGTGGATTTGCAGTGGGTTCAGTGTTTTGCATTTGTCTGATCCTCTGCGTCATCCCGTACGTGTGCCAGAGCCGGTAAGTGAATCCTTGAATAAAAGTCTTGTATCTCCAGAGAACCACTGTCCTCATGCCCAGTAGTTTGGGGAAAGGAGATAGCTGCTACAGTCTAAGTCCTGTGGCCAAGAAGTGCATTGTAGCCTCCCCTCCCAGAAATGTCTTGAGGTAGGAACCACATCCTCTTTTAACACATGGCACAAGGTCTGGCATGTGGAAGACAGGATGTGTTTGCTAAGTGATTGAAATGTGTCAGAGCAAGGCAGAGGGCTTCAGAAGTCATCTAGCCCAACCCTTTTGTTTTGTAGGTATGGAAACTGAGGCCCAGAAGTTAAAGGGAAATCAGTTAAACAAGTTCTCACAGGGAAGACTGCAGACCAGAATTCAGCTCTTCCCCAAGTTCTTGCTATATTTTACCATGAACATTTTTTTCCCTCCATGTACTAATATTTGATCCTTGTCTACCAGTATTTCCCTCATGAGTTAAGCTGTCACTGCAAGTTTCAAAGGCCAGTACTATATGAGGCCAGTTATCTGCTGGAAACTACCTAGCTTTTTTTGTTGATATGGTTTTATGACTTTTCTTCCCAACATTATATAGTTTTAACGTGTCTAAAATGGATTAAACTTTAAGGTGGCAAAGGGACACAGCTAGAGAGGAATGAAAAGGAGGTGTAGCTCATGGCATCATTGCTGCTATCCATGACAGACATAGCTAATCTGAGAACCTATGAGCCACCTTATATTCTCTGTCAATTTCAAGGAACAGAATGAATTAAGCCACCTGGACTGAAATGGGTCAGGGAATATACATAGTATTTGCTCCTGTGAAGGCAGTTGGCTTCAGGTACGGTATGATCAAGGCTTGGATTGTCAGGCTTGGGCTCCTTTTCTCCAGGCTCCATTGGTCCTGATTTTCTCTGTGCATTGGCTTTGTCCTAGATCAATCACTGTAACAAAAAATGGTAGCAGCTCTTTCAGACCTCATATCCACATCTAGATACTAGAGGAAAGGTCTGTCTCCTCTGGTAGCTTCTGTAGAAGAGAGAGGAAACATTTTTACTGTTAGCTCTGGCAAGCTCTCCTTAGGTCTCATTAGTCTAGTTTAAATCTCCTGCGCTCACTCAAGCATTCACAATTGCCAGGAAAGATGAACTGTGCTAATAGACTTAACGTACCTTGGAGCTTGGGGTAAGGTCAGGCTACCCAGATTTAGTAGAAAGAGAAGTTTCCCAAAGAAGAATCTGGGTGCTCTTGAGGGGAGAAAGAGAAAGATATCGAGAGAAGAAGCTAACAAATGTTCACTCCAGAGTCCTGCTGACCCAACCTCCCAGGGAGTCATCAGCCATCAGCCACTCTCCAGGAAACAGACGTGGTGCTCAAGAGATAACCTCTTTCCCCCCCGCTGGACTCATTGTTGAGTACTGAACTCGCAGTCTGGAGGTCTGTTTTCTCATCCCAGCTGTGCCACCCCTTGGCTGAGGTGATTAACTATGTGGGCCTTAGTTTTTTGCTGGGGAAAGCTTGGATGCTAATGCTTGCCAAAACAGTGGAGGGCTGAGCTGTGGAGTGGTTGAAAGCTGTCTTTATTTCATCTTACTTATGAGTTCTGCTGCTGCCCTCCTTTCCCCTCACAGACGTCCTGAGAGCTGCCCCCGCCCCATATGCACTAAAAGTCAATTCATTGAAAATTTCTCTTAAGCTGGAAAAGAACTGTCTCTTCAGCTCTGGCTTTTTTTTCTGCCTGGCCCTCCTAGCTGGAGGAGGCGGAGTGTTCATACTTTGGAAGCTAGAGGAAGCTAAACAATTCCGTTTGCTGTGGTGGGTGGGTGTGTATTTATGCATGTGTAGCTTTCTCTCCATGTGTCTCTCTTCTCTCTCTTATCTTTGGATGGTTTCTATTTGCTGCCCTCTGCTGAGTGCAGATAGGAGAGGAACAAGAAAAACTCAGGCCCATTTTTCCCCTTCTTTTTGGATTTGAGAGAATTCTGAGCTTCAAATGCTAAATTTTCTTCTGCTTTCTCTGGTGATGAAAGCCACAGCATAAAATAATACTAATAAATGGAATGATGATGATGATAATAAGTATGTTGGTGTTAATAGTAATATACCAGTGCTCCTGTATTCCGTATCTGTACATCTTGTTAAATACAGTTACAAGCAGGCAAGACAAGATGAGGGAATTGCAGGCACTCGGCCCAGGGATACACACACTGTGCTGATGAGGCTGGTGTTTGAGCCTGTGAGTCTCTGACTCAGGGCAGAGTCCTTAACCACTGCACTCTGCCTCATCTGAACAGGAAAAAAGGACCTATCTTTCACCTCAGGTGCCTCCCGCATGGCTGCTATGGGGGCCCAGATAGCTAAGCAGAGGGAAAAGACCATTACCCTAAGACTGAACTGCTTTAGTAGCTAAGGAAGAATTCCTGAGGCTACTTGGCAGTGGTGTAACCTTGAAGAGGAATTTCTGCCTCATCCCTTCCTGAGGCCCCATTGGCAAAGTGATTCCCAGTTCTAGTTTGAGACATTGTGGGGTTGTATGGAGGAAACTAGTTTTGGAACTACACACTATCTGATTAAAAACTCCAGGCTTGGCCATCATGATGGCTCACACCTGTAATTCCAGCACCTCTAGGAGGCTGAGGCAGGTGGATCCCTTGAGCTTAGGAGTTTGAGACCAGCCTGAGCAAGAACGAGACCCCGTCTATGCTAAAAATAGAAAAATTAGCCAGGCATAGTGGCATATGCCCGTAGTCTCAGCTACTCTGGAGGCTAAGGCGAGAGGAGCTTTGAGCCCAAGAGTTTCAGGTTTCTGTGAGCTATGATGACTCTGTGGCACTCTAGCTTGGGCAACAGAGTGAGACTCTGTCTCAAAACAAACAAAATAGAGCAAAACTCTAGGCTTGAGCAAGTCACTTGACTCTGTGTTTGGAATTCTTGGTCTATAAAATGGGAATAACATTAACTAACTTAGTGGGTTCTTTTGAGGGTTGATTGAGTCACTGTGAACAAAACCCAAACTTGTTTAGCTTTGTGCAGAGCAAGTGCCTGGTCAATGTAGTTTATGCTACTGCCTTTGGGAAATATCTGGCTTATAGTAGGAACTCAATTCTTCTTGGCTGGCCTGTGGTTAAGACAGGGTGGGCTGCATACATTGTCATTGTTTAGAAGGTGAGCAGTAGGAGGCTAAGTAGTTGGTCTAACGGCACAGGCTTCAGAAGCAGAGGGAGCCACAGTCTTGCTTATTTGGGGGGTAGGGAGGAGATTGTGCATGCAGAGGCTGCTCTTTGTACCCCATCCCCTGACTTCTTAGAATCTGAGGCAATTATTGGGGGCACCTTCCCACCTTGGGAAAAACCCTAGACCCTCTGTATCCTTCTAGATTCAGTTCACAGGCTTCTGCCTCCAGGAAGTATTTTTTGGTCACTCCAGCCCCTAAGGGTCATTCACCAGTCTTAGCTCCTCTAAGCCTCGATTTTCTCATCAGTCTACTTAGATCAGAAGCCCTTCAAGGAAGGCCTGTGGCATCCTTTCTCCTTGCTGCATCACTCCTAAACTTGACTAACCACTACTAGGGCAGCAGTCCCTCTTCTGGGGACCCAAAGCCCTTTATATAAATCTACCATGCAGTGTAGTAATTGCTTTTAATCTGTCCAGACTGTCTACTTCATGAAGACGGGGACTGACTTTTCCCTTGGTCATTCTTGTTTGTCCAGAATATTTGCTGGTTGAGTGAGTGAGTAGACGGTATGGCTGGTGCTCAGTGACTTCTGGCTAAGTGCAGGAAGCTGAGCCTTAGCAATAGTTCTTGAATTTCAGGGTGTTTCAGGATTCCTGGGAAGCCTGAGATGGATGGTGACTCTAGAGCTCATGCCCAAGAAGCCTGATTGGGCCAGTCCAGGGTGGGCTAAGGATCATAAATGTCACATTTAACAAATCCTACTCGGGATCCAATGGGGAGCACACTTCTCTCCTTCCACAATCCCAGGAGACAGACCTCTTTCCCCAGGGGCTCACTCCTCTTTCCCTAGGAGTGCTCAGGATCTGCCTTTAAAGGTCTCTTCCTGGGGAGTGCATTTATCTGCAGCTCCCCAAGTTGCCAATCAACACCACAGGGGAGTTCTGCCGTGTGGATAGTAGTGGCACTGCGTGAGATGCAGATGGGTCAGGCTCACAGCCTGGTATCCAGGATGGATGGTGCACTTTAGAATGGCTGTCCTCACAGGACTGGCTGGGACCCTAAAGCTGTGTTTTCCTCTGAGCCCTGGTGTCTGCTGCCCCCCAGAATGGTATTCTGCCTTCCTGCTGTGGGGACAAGGATGAGGTAGGTAAGGGGCTGAACTAGGGTCTCTTGGGAAAGGTTAGCTTATGGAGACCCTGCTAACCTCTGGATCATACTGGAGAGAGCAAAGGAGAAAGTATGGAATTGGGAACAAACCTGCTGCCCTGATTCCCTGACCCATCTCTGCTCCTTGCTAGTACTGTGCCTGACCTCTGAGGCTTCAGGCCTCTCCTAAAATGAGCCCAGTCATCATTGCTTCATAGTGTTGTGGTGATGATACAATTAAATTAAAGAAAAAAAGATTGAGGTGCAGAGAGGCTAAGTAACATATCCAGGACCAAACAGCTAGGCAGTGATGGAAACAGGCTTCCGATCCACCTGAGATGCTCCCTTTTGCAGCCTCTGACCATGTGATCTTGGGCTCGTCAGTGGGTCTGCCCCTTCTCCCAGGGAACTGAGTAGGCCACAGCAGGAGGTTATCGCTAAGGCTCCCATGAGCCTGGTTCTCGGGTTTGTTGTTGGCTCTAGAAAGCTCTTTCTTTAGCTGAATGCCCAGGCAGCAGTGCCAGGGCAAGGATTACAGCAGGTCCCACGTGCCGCCTGGATGCTGCCTCGGGCAGCCTCCCAAGAGCCCTGTTCGTCAGGGTTGTCTGTGTTTGTGTGGGTCTCCCTGTGTGAGTTACAAATGTCAGCTTCCTCTGAGAGGTGGGCTGCTGAGTAGAAGGGACTGGTGGGAGCTTCTGGAGAAAGGGGGTTTCTTCCAGGGAACAGGTTGGAAACATCTGGTGGGGTGTGTGTGTGAAAATTACTTCCTACTGCTAAAGCACATTGCATGTTCTCAACTGAAAACTGTTATTTTTTTTGCATGTTTCCTCCCAAGTATTGATCAGAGTCCGCTACTGACGGTTAAAATGTGTATATGTGTATGTGTCTATTTGTAAAATAACCTGTTTCTAAATTTGGCATCTAACGTCAGTGAAAGTTATTAGTGATTCTGTTTTTGGAGCCCTGGGGTCTATAGCACGGATTCCTGGTTATTTTATTGATAATAAACCTTAATGGCTATTTTCTTCAGAGAGCTTCTTTTGTTATTCATTTGACTTTATATATAACTGTGTGTGTATATATATAACATTTATTTATTTATTTATTTTTTGAGATAGAGTTTTACTTTGTTGCACTAGGTAGAGTGCCCTAGCGTCATAGCTTACAGCAACCTCAAATTCTTGGGCTCAGGCAATCCTCTTGACTCAGCCTCCCAAGTGGGGCTGTGGGCGTCTACTACAATGCCCTGGTATTTTTAAAGACAGGGTCTCACTATTGTTCAGGCTGGTCTCCATCCAACTTCTGAACTCAACCAAACCATCTGCCTTGGCCTCCCCGAGTGCTAGGATTATAGGCATGAGCCACTGTGCCCAGCCCCATGTACGTACTTTTAAAAATACATGTATACTTTAATGGAGGTTGCAAACTGGTGGCCTGTGGACCCAATTGCAGCCCAGAGATATTTTTTGTGTTTCTTGTGTAGTACTGGCCCATCAAAGGTTGGATATCTTTATTTTTAAATGTTAGTAAATTGCCAGTACCTAAACATTATAATATTTAATATTTTAAAAAATAATTATTTCTACTTTGGGGGAAAAACCCTAAAAGTTTGACAGCTGGGCCAAGGTTCCAATATCATAAAAATTTGCTGGAGCTGGGTAGCAGTGCATCAGTGTATGGTCTCAAACCTGGGTACTTCTTCCTTTCACTTAATTGTCCTGGCCTTGAGAGACATTTGAGTTTGGGAGCCCAGCTTTCTAACTCACAAGCTTCTGTAGTCTTTTTCTAGTTTGTTCTCTTCATCTCATAGTGGGAGCAGGGAAGGGCTTTTGGTCCCCCACTTTATACATGAGAAAACTGAGCTTCTGAGGGCGTAAGTGGGATGACTAGTCACAGAGCTGGCATGTTGAGGTGAATCCTTCTGACTCTAAGCCTTATATACTTTTTAGGAAAAAAAAGATGATTACTTGGAAATGTAAATATATAAATCTTGGGCTCTTAAACAGGCTCCCATTTATATTCAGATGATTCCTGTTCCATCTCAGCCCAAGAAGCCATTTACCTTGCTTTTCTCAGTGTCTGGGTGTCTCCAGTTCAGGTTTACCCTGTAATAAAGTTTGTTCCAGCATTGCTAGAAATGATATAGGTACAGAGTCCACTTTGTTTTCTGCTTTGTGTTTCCTGGCATGTCAGGAAGCTGTGCATTCCATTTATTGGGGAAGTGTTAAGATCCCACAAAAATGAGAGTGAAGACAGCTTTTCCAGCAGAAATGATACCTGAGAGGACCTCAGAGGCATCCAGGGTGTTTCTGGAAACGAGAGAACCTGAGTGAAAGCAGTCTGGACCTCGCCTAGTAGTTTAGCTGAATATGGCCACCTATGTCTCTGAGTACAGTGCAGTTTGCCTGGGCTGGGCCACCTACAGCTCTGCCTGCCATTCAGGATTCCTTGGAGGCTGCAGGTGGCTCCTGGTATGGCAGTGGGGCATAGGGCCTGGGCACATCTTGGTGTGGGGGCCAGTCCTGGACTGAGCATTAACTTCATCTGTAAGCCCTAGCTCTGCAACAGTAATAATGGTTATCATTCATTTATTGAGCTCTTCTGGGCCACGCACTGTGCCCATCTTATTTCATCAGCACTGTAACCCCAGGAGGCAAATGACTGTTATCATTTTACAGATGGAAAAATGAAGCTCAGGAATCTTAAGTCATTTCAAGAAATGAGTAGTGGAAGTCAAACTCCAATTTCTGACTCTCAGATTTGTGCCCTTAGCCACCATGTTTTATTGATTCCTGTGGGCAAGTCATTGAAGTTCCTCATGGCCTTCATTTCCTTTTTCTTTTTTTTAAGAGACAGAGTTTCACTCTGTTGTCCTCGGTAGAGTGCCATGTCATCACAGCTCACAGCAACCTCCACCTCCTGGTAATCTACTGTGGCTCAGGCTTAGGTGATTCTCTTGCCTCAGCCTCCTGAGTAGCTGGGACTACAGGCGCCCGCCACAACGCCCAGCTATTTTTGTTGTTGTTGTTGTTGCAGTTTGGCCAGGGCTGGGTTAGAACCTGCCACCCTTGGTATATGGGGCCAGCGCCCTACTCACTGAGTCACAGGTGCCACCCTTTTTTTTTAAGACAGAGTCTCAGACTCTGGTCATCCTCAGTAGAGTGTCATGGCATCTTAGCTCACAGCAACCTGAAACTATTGGGTTCAGGCCATCCTCTTGCCTCAGCCTCCTGAATAGCTGGGACTACAGGTGCCTGCCATAATGCCTGGCTATTTTTAGAGACAGGGTCTTGCTCTGGCTCAGGCTAATCTCCAACTCCGTGAGCTCAGGCGATCCACTCACCTCCGTCTCCCAAGTGCCAGGATTATAGGCATAAGCCACTGTACCCGGCCTATGTCCTTCATTTCCTCACCTGTAAAATGGGAATTATACTGTCCTGGCATAGGAGCAGAGTACAGCTAAGAAGGATGGGTCAGTTTCCCAACCCCAACTTTTCCTGCTACCCTTTCCTTGGGGCCATTGTCGGACACTATGGTCTGGTGTGAGGCTGTCTTCTCCACTGGGGCGGGACCCCTCTACTAGTGGAGATGGGGTCCTCCAGCTAGTCAGCCCAGAGCCTAGGGTGTGCCTGCCCACAACCCCCCGCCCCTACTCTGGATCTGCTCCTCTCTCTCCCCAAGCAGCGGTGGCAATGGGAAAGGCAGCTGAGGGCTTTTGCTGCCCAAGCCCTGCCAGCGAACAATGGGGCATGTCAAGAAGGCTGCCAAGTGCCAAGCTAGAGGTATTAAAGGGACGTTTGATTAGTTTTAACTCTAATTGTCAGGCTCTTGCTCTCTTTTCTTCTCTGTAGCAGTTAAGTGGGAGGAAGCCCGGGTGTAGATTCCTCCCTCTGTGATTTGGGGGGGCTCTCTTTGATTTGGGGTATAAGTGTGCCTCGTTCCCCTCTCTCCTGTTCTCAGCCCTCTCCACTCTCTCTGCGTGTACATTGTCTGTCTTTCCTACCTCTGCCCTCCTGTCGTCTCCTCTGTGTGTGTCTTTCTGAGCAAATAAGAGCCAAACGCCTACCACCACGGAAGCCATGATTTCAAGGGATTGTATCCTTCAGCTCATCCAGTCTTCCTCAGCCTTACCCCTGCCAGGTGGTCAGGTGTCTTTGGCTTGAACAGCCCCAACAGAGGGGAGCTCACTGCCTTTAGCTCAGAGAGTTCTAGGTAATCTACTGTGGCTCAGGGTGACTTAGAGGATTTCTTGAGTGCTCTCTACCCATCTTTTGAGGCTTCTTTCAAATCTTTTCTTTCTCAGAAAGCCTTCCCTGATCTTTCCAGTTGGAATTAGTTTCTGTCTTTTGGAAATGCCTATAGAACTTGTACAACTGTAGGGGCATGAATGTCACAATGCTGTTTGCCATTTCTCTAGGCAGAAGGAAGCAGCTTTGAAGGAGTCTTCCCAGCAGGACAGCCCGTTGGGCAAGGCTTCAGCTACGGAGGAATCCCCCTCGGTCTCCAGAAGTTCCATCCCCAAGCTTATTCAGTGCATTTTATGTGTCTTTTAGGTCAGAGATTATTTCAGGCTTTGTTGGACCACGTTGTCTATGAGGCAGCTACTCAATCTTGCTGTGTGAAAGTGGTCGTAGAGACTGCATAAATAAATGAATGTGCTGAATTCCAGTAAAATTTTATTTGTAAAAGCAGGCAGCAGGCCGGATTTGGCAGAAATTGGTTTGCCAATTTCTGTTCTAGTCTTGCAGCCTCACCTCTCAGGTAGGAACCACCTTGAGTTGCTATGTGACCTGGAGTGTAGGGGTGTGGCACTGATCCAGCCATGCATCCGTTCCCTTATATGCAAGTTGTGTTAACTAGGGTCATGAATTGTAGGGTCCTTCCAGCTTTTGACACTCTGTAGGGCCAGGGCCCCGAGTTCTCCACTGGGTCTGACCCATCTTCTGTGTCTGACTCTACCTCTGAAACACTGAAACAATTCCAGATTAACCCATTTCCTTCCACGTTTTCTTTAGCCCGTCAAGTCTCACCTGGATTCCTGGCATAGCCTCCAGGCTCTTCTCCCCACCTCCACCCTAAAATCCCAGTCCATTCTTTATGCCCAGTCACAGAGTGCACATTTGCAAGTGTAAATCACAGATTCCCAGCCCTTTCTTCAGTAGCTTTCCCCTGCAGTGAATATCTAGGACTAGCGACTGCCTTGTCTGGCCCCTGCTTGCCTCTCCAAACCCAATGTGTTCCCCTTTCCCTCTCGTTCATCCCACTCCAGCCACATTGGCCTTCCCATACATCAAGTACGTTTCTACCTCAGGACCTTTGCACATGGTCCTGCCTAGAACACTCTTATGCAGAGTTATTCCATGACTGGTTCCTCCTCATTGTTTATGGCTTAGGTCCCATGTGACTTTACCTCACTGGAGAGGCCTTCCTTGAATCTGCCATCTGAAGTACCTCTTCCCTACTCACTCAGCAACTTGTTCACCTGTGCATTATCCACATAGCAACTTAACACTGTCGGAAATTGCCTTTCTTATTTATTATATTTACTTGTTTGTTTTTTGGTTCCAGTAGATACCACGAGAGTAGGGACCTTGTCTGTCACTACTGTATCCATGGTTCTGGCACATGGTAGGTGTTTGGGAGTATTTGTTGAATGAACAAATGAATGCCTGCCTGTGTTCCCAAGTTCCCTTCCAGGTAGGATTCTGAATGTCCCGCATTACTCATTGTAATCTGCCCATCCCCTCTGTCCCCGGGTTTCAGCTGGACACCATTCTCTTCTTGATTTTGGAAGAAATTGTACACTTTTACGCCAAGGGGGCTATGTTCTCATAGTGTGGGGAAAAAACTGACTTCCTTCCCCCCTGTTGAGATCAGAGACGCTCAAAAGTCTTAGCTCCCTAGAGGTATAGCCAAAGGACTACTGGCCAGAGCTTTAAGGGAAACTTTCTTGCTCTTTCTCTCAGATCCTCCCACCAGATGCAGTCCCTGTCCTCAGTCCACATGGCTCCCTTGGTGATATCCGTGGATGGGGATGCATTTGGTTCTCTCCCTCCAGACAGTCTTTAGAGCATGGATTAAGTGACTTCTCTGAGATTCTGTTTTTCCCTGGGTTACTAGGAGTGTGGACCTCTGCATACTTCTTGTGTGGGGAGGGATTTGCTGGAGGTGGGCTTTGATGTCTCTTCAATCTGGAGGGTGTCTCTTAAGAGATGGGCTGCTAGCTAATGCCTTGGTTTTTTCCGAGGACCTCGTCTCTCATTAAGTGGGTAATTGGACTCTGATGAGTTGAATTATGTCCCTCAAAAAGATATGTTTAAGTCCTAACCCCCAGTACCTCAGAACATGACCTTATTTGGACATAAAGTTGTTACAGATGTAACTGGTTAATATGAGCTCAGGCTGGAGTAGGATGGTATATGACAGACTGGTATGTTTATGAAGAGACACAGAGAGGGAGGATGGCATGTGAAGATGGAGATAGAGACTGGAGGTGCACTGCTGTAAACCAGGAAACACCCGGGACTACCAGGAGCTGGAAGAGGAGGCATCCTTCCTCCCCTAGAGGTTTTGGATGGAGGATAGTCCTTCCAATACCTGGATTTCCAATTTCAAGCCTCCAAAACTGTGAGATAATAAATTTCTGTTGTTTCAAGCTACCCAGTAACGGTAGCCCTAGGAAACTAAAACATGGACCATTTTCCACTTTCTCATCAGATTGTTTTGTATGTGTGCATGAGTGTGTTTGTGTGTTGGGTTTGTGGGGAGATGGATAAAACACCTTTGCAAAGGCATGGATAACTGTCTTAATCTCTTCCAGCTACTTCGTTCCTTTTCATTTCATGGAAAAGGTCGTCTCTTTTTCTGGAGGACTAACATATACATTGCACATACATATTCTTTAACTAAACTCACTTTCCTTATTAAGAGATCAACCTCTTTTTTTTTTTTAATTCAGTCATTAGCTTTTAATACTAGCAAATAAACACATGACACTTAGTGCATACTGCCTTTTACTTAACAGTGTTGTCTCTCTTTTTGTTCTGAGTTTAACAATTTATTTTTGTCCTCAGTCCCAACTAAGTTGGTTTGGGGAATGATTGTGTGATAGGTACAAAAAAACATCTGCTGCGTTCAGAGAGCTCCTAGTCTGAAAAGGGACACAGGCAAGTTCATGGTTATGTAGTGCACAAAGCAGAACATAATTTGCACTATGGGAGGGGATGAGCCATGGGTGGAGGGGTGCCAAGTGGTGAGACCACACTGATAGAGGTCAGAAGAACTTCTGAAAGATGGTGATTTTTTAAAATTAATTAATTAATTTACTTTTTGCAATTTTTGGCCGGGGCTGGGTTTGAACCCGCCACCTCCAGCATATGGGGCCAGCGGCCTACCTCTTTGAGCCATAGGCATTGCCCAGAAGATGGAGATTTTTAAGGTGGTCTCAAAGAAGGTGAAGACTTCAGCAAGTGCACATTGTAGGATTGGGGCCTTTAGGTGGCAGAAAGGTAAGCACTTGCTTTGGGAACAGTTGAGTAAGCCTGAGTCACTGAAACTTCAGATGGCCATTATAATATAGCTAGAGAGGTTGATGAGGGCTGGGGAGCCATGGATAGTTTTTGACAAGAGGCTGATTTGATCAGAGGTAGTCCTCAGAAAGGCAACCAGGGCAACGCAGAAGCCACTGGGACAGGGAGATCATTTTGAAGCCAATTTGGATGAGGAGAGAATGAATCCATTCATTTGTCCACTGAGCCCTTCTATTGGTCAGACACTGTGCTAGGTTGTGAGGCTACCAAGATGTGTAACATTTAGCCTCTGAGCTTAAGACACATAAGCCTACTGTTGCAAGCTGTGTTTCCCAGGCATGATGTTAGGCACTTTGCATACATTATCATTTTTAATCTTCACATCAACCCAATAACATACACACTGTAATTATCCCCATTTTGTAGTGAGGGCACCAAGCATCAGGGAGATGAAGTGTTCTACCCAAGATCACACAGCTGGTCACTGATGGCACTGTGATTGGCCTTCAGAGTCCTGAGCCTTCACTATCCTTGGGTCTACACACCAAATAGGTCAAGTCAGAATGCAGTGGGACCTCTCTCTGCTGTATGTACAGGGCTGTAGGCTGTATGTGGGCACATAGGAGAGCCAGCGACCCCAGATAGCAGGGTGGATAGAGCTGGAAAGGCTCCCCAAAGGAAGGAACTCCTTCAAAGGGAGTAGGGTGGGTTAGCCAGGCAGGAAACAGCTGAGGATAGGGTGGGGAGTGAGAAGATTCCAGGGGAAAATGGCATGGGGTATGCAGGTCTCCCAAGTTCAGTGCTGCTGACCCTAAAAAGTAAAGCCAGAAGTGGGGCTGGAAGAGGCTAAAATGCAGGTGGGACCTGAGCTGGACTGCATCCTCAGTTCTCTGGGGGCATGAAGGGTATTGGGCAGGGAAGTCATGTGACTAGATTTGCTTTCTCATAGGTCCTGAAGTTCAAGAGTTTAAATACTCAGGAAGTCATTTTCTCAACCACTGTCAGTTGTTCCCACCCAGGACAGGTGTGGAGAGGCCAGGGCACCAGAGCACGGGGCCTGCCCTGGAAGGTTCAGCCTGCTATTCAGCTGGCATTTAGGGCTGTAGTTCTATTTCATTCAATGTGTCATTTATCCAGCAGTTTTTGACTGAACACTGTGCCCTGGGCTAGCTCTCTGCTAAGCACTTGACTTTCCAAGTGGAAAGGACAAGGTCTCTGCCCTTGAGGACCAGCTGGACCACTAGACTGATGATTCCAGGACAATGGGATGCATGCAGTTGGTGGAGTGAGCACAGGCCTGAGAGGGCAGTAAAAGATACACACCAGCCTTCCAGCTGGTTTTTCTATTGTACCCCAACCCTTCCCCACTCATTCCCCAGGCTCATAAGACCATGGATTCCCTGAGTTTAAATCCCACCTCTGCCCTTTACTTCTATGTGATGTGGGAAAAGTCCTTTAATCTTCTTTGCCCCTCATGTCCTGCATTTTAAAATGGGCCTAATAATAGGTCAGGTGCAGTGGCTTAAGCCTGTAATCCTAGCACTCCAGGGTTGCTGAGGAGGGAGGATTGCTCGAGGCCTTGCCCAAGACCAGAGTGAGACCCTGTCTTTAGTAAACATGGAGAAAATAAACCAGGCATGGTGGCACATACTTGTAGTCCAAGCTACTTGAGAGACTGAGGTAGGAGGATTGCTTGAGCCCAGGAGTTTGGAGTTTCAGTGAGCTATGATGAATTTTGCATAGAGAAAGATTCTGTCTCGGGGGGGATATATGTGTATGTGTATTTATATATACATACATATATATGTGTATATATATATGTATGTATGTATGTATTATATATATACATACATACATATGCATGCATGCATGCTTGATAATAGTACTTACTTCATGGAATAGCTATTAAGATTAAATGAATTCATGGGCGCAAAGCACGTGGACTTGTACCCAGCCTCTAATGAATGGTATAAAGATGCCCTTATTATTATAGTTCTAGAAGTTCTTAGCCCTCTGTATTAAACAAATTTTAGGATTCAGAATTATATTAGTCAAGGTTACATCAGGAGAAGGAAAACACACAGTAGTTGAAACCTAGGAAGTTTAAAGTAAAGAATTATCAACTATAACAGGACATCAAAGTAATGAAGGACTGGCTAGTAAGAAGCAAAAAGTGCTCTAAGGGGCAGCTGCTGCCCCCAGGGCTGATATAGAACTCCCAAGAAAAGAAGAAAAATCCTCCCTCCAGGGCTGAGATGGAGCATCCAAGTCAGAGGCCTCAAGCTAACAACCTGGCTTCTTGGAGAGGGCACAGCTAACAACCTGACTTCTCTGAATGGCAGAGAAGTCACTATGGTGCCACACCAGCAAATCTTACTAGAAATTCTCCTGCTAGGGTGCTGGGGAAAGAAATACATGGTGAAGTCTCTCACAGAAGGCATTCCACTACAAGCCCATGGAGGGAAAGGGTGCTGGGGGAAGCTGGCTGGTTGCTGCGTGCTGTAGGAGCAGGTGAAGGAGAAGTGATGTGCTGCAGGAGCTAGGCCCAGAGAAGCTGTGCATGCTGCAGGGGCCTGGGCTGGAGGAGCCACCATGCTGCCTGCCTGCTGAACACACCTGAACCAGCATGAAATAAACCCTTCCACGTGCAGTGTGTCTCCAGAGTCTCCTACTGACGGCTGTTAAGATCATGTTAGCTAGCAAGGGAAATGTGCTTTAGTGTCCAGAACCATTTTTGCACAGTATGCAATGCAGGTTGATTTGGAGCTGAGAGGCAGTAATTGATAACTGGCTATCTTGGTCAGTTCAGGCTGCTGTAACAGAGTACAATGGACTGGGTGGCCTTGACAAGGAACATTATTTTTTATAGCCCTAGAGGTTGGAAATCCAAGATTGGGGATTCAGATTTTTGGTGAGGACCCTCTTCCTGGTATGTAGATGACTGCTTTCTTGATTTTACTCATGTGGCAGAAAGAGCTAGCAAGCTCTCAAGTCTCTTCCCATAAGGGCGCTAATCTCATTCATGGGAGCTCCATCCTCATGACGTAATTTACTTCCCAAAGGCCCTACCTTCTAATACTGTCATGACATGGGGGTTTAGGATTTCAACATAAGAATTTGGGGGGTCCATAGCATTCGGTCTGTTACACAGGCACAAGAGTCTTTCTGATGCAGTAATGTTAATACAATGCATATATTATATTATGTTACCACCCTAGTGGGGTCTCCAGTAGCTCCCCATAATCAAACACTTTTTTTTTTTTTTTTTTTTTTTTTCTCTTGAGGCAAAAATGTATTCACACTAAGTGGGAGAAAAAAGAGTATAAATAGCCTCATGTCTATTCAGGTCAGGCTTTGTCACTAAATGAGCTATAAGAAAAATTATTTTAAAAAGCTGTTTGGATTTTGGAATTGAGGCTAAGGGATGGTTGACCTGTATTATTTTCATTACCTTGCTCCATGCAGCAGTCAGAGTGATCTTTGGAGATGTTAGATGATGCCACTGGCTCTCCTGGGAAACCATCAGTAGCTTCCTGTTCTAGGATAAAGGTGCCACTCCACTCCAAGCTCCCTCCCCACACTGTCCACCCCCACCTCTGCCTTCCAGCCACTCTGATTTGGTAAAAAAGCCATGCTCCTTCCACAACAGAGCTTTGGCATGTCTCCTTCTCACTGCATGGAATGTTCCAGATATGCACGCACATACACACATACCTGTGTACACACACACACACACATACAGTTTGCTTGGAAAATCCTGCCTCTCTAGATCTCAGCTCAAGTGTTCCTACCTGAAGAGAGCTTCCCGATCCTCTTCCACCCTAGTCCTCACCCACTCGGGCCTTTTTCTTTAAGGCACATGTCTTGGTTTGTGATTACACAAATTTGTAATTAGTGTTACTATTTGGTTAACAAGTTACCCTAGCAAACTGTAAGTGCAGTGAGGGTAGTGGCTTCCCCTCCACCACACTATTTTATCCCCGGTACTGTACATAGTGTCTGGCACATGGTAACATTTGATGGGGGAAGAAAGGAAGAACAATCTTGGATTGGATTCCAACCCAGAAAATAAAATTTGCCATAAAACACATTATTGGAATAATTGGCAAAATTTGGATGTGGACCATAGATTAGATAATACATGTAGTTTTGTATCAGTGTTAAAACATTCTGATTTTGATGTCCTTATTCTTAAGAAAAATATAATGAAGAATTTAGGAATAAAGAGTTATCATGTCTTCTACTTTCACATGATTTAGAAAATAAATTTTAAATGATAGGTAGACGAGAGAGAGGGCAAGAAAGATGAAACGTGGGAAACAATAGCAGCCAATGTGGATAAAGGATATATGAGTTCTTTGTATAAGTCTTGCATCTTCTCTGTAAGTTTAAAATTATTTCACATAAAAAATTTTTAAAAATTCAATGAGTAGAAATGAATGAAAGGGGAAAGAGATGCTAGGAAAAGGAGGAGAACACCCCCTCCACCACCACCACCAAGTGCAAAGAAGAGAGGGCAGGAAAGGGATTGGTCCCTTTGAGGACAGGGAGGGGGACTGTAAGGTTGGAGGGTAGCCTTGGGGCTCAGCTCCCCCCGTGCAGCTCTCAGGGAGGGCACTGCTGAGTGGTTCAGCCAGCCTCAGCCTGAACGTCTTTCTCTACACCTTCTCTTCTTTTTCCCTGTGGTGATTTTTGAGGGAAAGCATGAAGCCAGCCCATCTCAGGCCTTCCATCTGATTTCTCTTTCGGCTTAATAACAGGAAAGTATTCATGTAAGTATGCATATTACTCCTTCTGTCCTAAAACCATGGCTTTCCTCTTGTCTACTTGCTATTAAACTTGCCATGTGTTTCCAGTTTTTTGTTAAATATGGCTGAATAATAAATTATCCCAAAATGCAGTGGCTTAATATGACAAACCTTTGTTATCTTATCATTTTTGTGGGTGAGGAACTTGGGTTTAGCTGGGTGGTACTAGCTCAAGGTTTCTTGTGATGTTGCATCAGGTTGTTGGCAGCCTTTCGGGCATCTAAAGTCTCAACCTGGGCTGGGCAGTCCACTTCCAAGGTGGCTCACGTGCGCAGCTGTTGGCAGGAGGCCTCAGTTCCTCTACACATGGACCTGTCCATGAGAAGGAAGCTTGAGTGTCCTTCTAGCATGGTAGCTTACCCTTCCGGATAGCAGCCAAACTGGCTTTTCGGAAGCTGAATTTGAGGCATCTTTCTTTGGAAGTGCTTTCCCTCCTGAGGAGCAAGAAGCACTGGTCTAGATGTAAGATGTAAGCCATAATACAAGTCTGTGCTGTGTGTTCTTGAACCAGTCAAGAAAACTTTCTGGGCCTCAAGTGCCTCTTTTGCAAGAAGGGCTTGGCAACTTCTCCCTTCCAGAGTTCTTTATCAGAAAGGGGACAGGGAGGCTATGTATGGAAACTGTCCAACTTCAGTGTAAGGTTTCATTTGGGACTCTTCATTCCTTCCCAACCATTTGAGAAATGTGGCTTCTCCAAGCAGTTGGAATACTGAAAGGCTGTTTGATGGGAATCATTCCTCCCTAACCATTTCTACCCACAGCTTCTTTGCAAAAACACTTTTGGGAAAAATCAGTTTTGATCTAAATTCTAAAGATCAAAACAGCCTCCAAACAAAATCAAGAACCAGGTGGTTCTTTTGAAAATTCAAACCCAATAACCAATCTGGGGGACTTATCTTTTAGAAGTAATCCTTTTTCCTTCTTTAATGAATTGACATTTGTCTTCTGTGAGGGTTCATTATGGAATTCAGCCGAATGTTTCATTGACTGTGATCTCAGAAGCAGCGAGTATTCACCACTGGTGGGAATGACAGAGCCTATTTTGGAAGGGGGAAAAAAAGCCCACCAAAACCTCCTCCCTTTCATTTCCTCACTTTAAACTAAAATGCTTCCTTTTTTAAACTTAAAAAGGGGACTAATTTTTTTTCTCTTTAAAATTGGTTCAGATATTCATGAACATTTTAAAAAAATTATTGCACATCTCAGTGTATTCATTACACATCAAGGTTATGAGTAAGTCTTTTCTGAATCATCCTGTGGTACAAAGTGATGGGAGGGGATTCAGCTACCTGTGCAGGAGGCTTATCTTCATTGCCTTTCCCCTCCATTTTCTCATTATTAAACTGTACTTTCCAGAAGACAAAAAGGGGAGAAGACGAGAGAAGAAAAGGAGGAGGAGAAATGTCAGAGGGAAACCTGGAGCTGTCAGCCATTTCTGCTCTCCAGCTGTCTGACCTAGGAACAATCACTTAAACTCAGAGTCCCTGCCCCACCTCTAACATGGGGGGTAATGACAGTCATCGCTGTGGTGCAGGGCTGTGGCAACAATTACCCAAGAAAATTCATGTGGGAAAAATGCTTTGTAAATTCCATTGTACTGTTTGTTGTTGGTACTGAGATATGATTGTGTATATATTTATCTTGTGTGACTTTAAAAATTAAGTTTAAAAGGATTGCTTTTATTTTTAGAAACAGAGTTTGAACCGGAAGGGAAGATTAGGAATCATTCCATACAACCTCTTACCCTGAGGAGGAATCCTCTCTGCAGTTGCCTTCAAAGGTATCCTCTAGGTATCGGCTTGATTATCTCCAGGGATGTGCTGGTCACCACCTCTGCCTTTTCTTCTTTTTCCTAATCATCCCAGCCTTTTAGTTCTTCAGAGTATAAGATACAGCAGTGATTTTCCTTCTCTATAAGAGAGACAGTAAAAGAATACTGTCGTCGTTAAAACTGAATAAACGTGTCACAGCATGCATTGTGGGGATCTGCTGTCTGCACACATCACTGCCGCAGGTATGTTAGCCGGTCTCCAAAGTATCTGAATTGCTTGTTTGGGGATCTCTATTCTCTGTACCCGAAGCTACTGAGTTACTATGGCCAAATCTTTAGCCCTGGGGCAGGTGGAAGACTTGGCAGGGCACTCCTAGCTCTGTGCATCTGAACACTTTTTTAGCTGGTGGTTTTTCTAGCTTTAGGTATATAAGGATTTATCTGGCAAGGTATAGTTTGGGAGAGTAATTGTTACCTTCTCCTCCCCTGAAGTGGAGGAGAATGCTTGTTTGCTTCAGATCTGCTCCTGGCCCTGGGATTTTCATTGCTTTCTATTCAAGATGTCACGTGATTATCCCAGCCAGCACTGTACATACTGTCTCAGTCATGTTTATAATATTTTGTAAATATTGTTTTAAGTTCTGCTAACTCTTTATAAAACGGTAATAATAATTTTTTTTAAAAACACCCGTGTTACATACCGTATTTTTACATGTCAAAGGTTACCAGTTTATTCTTTCAGCATCTATTTAATTGAAGATAATTCTGAAATTTTAGAGCAGGTTGTGTTTAAAAAAATGTGTCTACGTATTCATCAGATGCATTTATTTTCCATTAAATCAGAAAGATTTTCTCAGCATTGGGCAACTAAAGTTAAACAAAGAAACTGTACATTGAAGCAAGCTGTAAACTGTTGTCTCCAGTTCCTGAGTTCAAATTATTTGTGTTGATCAAAATAACCTATTGTCTTTGTTGTTTAATGTTCCACATTCTCTGAAAAATCAGAGAGAGAAGTCTGGAAACACCCAGAAATGCAATTTATTATTTTAAACTTTAAATTTTCAAATGAATAACATCTATTCATTATAAAATTAAACAATATGGACAATAGGTTATTTCAGTGAACATGGACCTGGCATTCTTCAGTAGTTTGGGACTTTCTTCTTGCTCATTGTTTAAGTTATGTCCCAAGTATCCTGTGTGATAAGGTGATATTTGCATAAGAAGGCCTAGCTCCTGGCAACTACATTTATATTTTCATGTTCACAACTCAGCAATTGCTTTTTTTTTTTTTTTAACTCATAGAGCCCAACGACAACATAATATCAATAATCACTTTTGCTTTTTGCTTGTGAGTGGACCATGACAGATTTTTCCCCATTAGATTGTATCGACCCATGAGAGAAAAAATTCTGTACTCCTGTCCTCCAGAGAGACAATTTCTTCCCTCTGCCCAACCCCAGGTGGTCATGCTTTAATTATAAGTCCATTACCTTTTACCTCCTGTTCAATTTGTTTTCTGAGTACTCCGAGGCCTGTTGAGCAATTTGCCCATAAAAATCACTCTGGCAGCTATTGAATGCCTAGCATGATAAATAGATCATCCCTCAGCCTCCAGAAGGCCTAGCACCCCCCCTCTTCCTCCCTTCCCCTCTGGATCTCTTTCCCCAGTCTCACTCTGTCTGGCTGGACTGTGCTGACCCGTCATATCCTTCTCATCCTTTGTGCACTGCAGTATCTTCAGCCTAAAGCCTTGCTTTCATCAGAGAGGTCCTAGTGGAGCACCAGGATGTGCATGTTCTGTGACCCCTAGCAGGTTGGGCTCCTCTTGTGAAAAATGAAAATATCTTATCCCCCTTCCTGCCTCACAGCATTTGTTTTGAGGGGCAATTGAGGCAGTGGAGGGAGAGAGGGTGGGCACTGGAATGCTGTGGCAATCGAGATTCTTCTGCCTCTTCTCTGGAGTTACTCACTGACTCCCCTAACCCCGCAGTGCCCAGCCCTGCCTGCTAGTATATTTGTCCCCTCCTTTCTCATCCCAGGAAAGCAGGTGGTGGCAGAGATGGCGAGAGTTCCAGCTTGCCTTCTAAATACCAGCAAAAGTTCCCACATAACACAGTCAGCTGCATCTCTCCTCTCTCTGTCACGGATACAAATGTGATGAGGAGTCATTAGCCTGGCACAGCACACGCTCACAAGCAGGGCAGCTAGGCTCAGCACCCAGAAAGGCCTGGATTTGAATCTCGGCTCTGTCATTTGTATTAGCTCTGTGGACCTTAAGAATGATACCTAACCGTGTTGAGCCTCAGTTTTTCTACTTGTAAAATGGGGATAATAGTTACCAACTTCATAGACTTACACTAAAGATTAATTGGGGGACCATATAGACAGGGCTTAAGCCTTGCACATTGTGAGAGCTCAAAAATAGCTGTTAATTGTTTGGTGACAATGGTGTTTGGAGACTGTTTACTTTCTATAAACAAACTGTGCACTTTAGCTTTTCCTATTTGACCTGGATAAAGATGTGAGAGTGAGGGTAAAAGAAAAGGAAGCATTCTTTGTGAGTTGTCCTCTCTGCTCCTCAGACCATGATTATTCCCACCTCCCAGGAGCAGAGAAGGACCCAGAAATTCAATCTTGGCTTTCTCAGGGTGGGTAATTTCCAGCAGAGATGACATTTCCTACTAGGCCTGTGAGATCTCCTCCTTCTCCACCTCATGGGTTCCTCTCTCATTTCAAAAGCCCTCACAGGACTTCAAGATGAAACACTTTCACACTGAGCAGATCATTTTCATGGAATTCTCCAGTTTTCAGTCTCCAGTGTAGCAGAGAGACATTTTAATTAATTACAGTACCCGGTGGGCTGGGGGATCAATAGCAGTAAAGAGCCATGGAATGAATTCCTAGCCTCTGCTGGACAGCTCTCTCCATGACCTTGCACCAGTCACTTAAGTCCTCTGGGCTTTGGTTTCCTCCTCTCTAGAATGGGAATGTTTGTTTCACAGTAGTGTTGAGAGCTTTCAGAAAGGTATGGTGAGTCCTCAGTATAAATCAAGTAGGGGGAAGGGGCAAAACCCTATGTAATGGGTACAGTGAACACTGTTTGGGTGATGGGCTTGCCTATAGCTGGGACTCATCCAATACAAAAGTGATCTATGTAACCTAAATCAGTTGTATTTTGAAATTTAGGCTTAATATTTTGAAATTTAGGCTTGGTGCCCATACTCAGTGGTTAAGGCACCGGCCACATACACCAGGGCTGGCAGGTTCCAACCTGGCTGGGTCTGCTAAACAACAATGACAACTACAACAACAAAAATAGCCGGGTGTCGTGGTGGGCACCTGTCGTCCCAGCTACTTGGGAGGCTGAGGCAAGAGAATTGCTTAAGCCTGGGGTGACAAAGCCAGGCTCTGTCTCAAAAAACCTAAAACAAACCAAAACAAAAACATGCAGGAAGAAGGCAAAAGAGGCCTGACTCTCAGGGCAAAAGTAGGCTTTAGCTTCTTACCCCAAGTCCACAGTATGATTACCTTTTCCTTATTGGAGAAAGTTTGATATTGCTGTGAGCTGTGACAGCACAGCATTCTACTGAGGGCAACATAGTGAGACTCTATCTCAAAAAAAAAATTCTGAAATTTAAAAAAAAGATAGGAATGATAATTGAAGTACTATGCTGGTAGAGTGCTAACAATAGTAAGTTATCACTGAGATGGTATTCATATTCCCAAAGGGTAAGTAAGCATTGAGGGGTGTTTCTCTTTTGAGCCATTTCTAGAACGTCCTTGCTTCTCCTACTTTATGCCTTAAAACCAACTGCTAGGTTCCATTTTCCTTTTTGAGCATGGGAGAAGCAGGCAGCCCAGGCAGAATTAGCAGGGGGTGTGCAGGTGCAAAGAGGCTCCTGTTCTCTCAGCCCCAACTTTCTCCAACAAGGAAAAGGTGATCATACACTGTGGACTTGGTGTAAGAAGCCAAAGCCTGCTTTTGCCCTGAGAGCCAGGCCTCTTTTGCCTTCTTCCTGCATGTTTTTTTTTCCGTTTGTTTGTTTGTTTGTTTTTTTGAGACAGAGCCTGGCTAGAGTGCATGGTGTCATTAAGCTCACTGCATCCTCAAAGTACTGGGCTCAAGTGATTCTCCTGCCTCAGCCTCCCAAGTAGTTGGGAATGCAGGCATGCACCACACCTGGCTAATTTTTCTATTTTTAGTAGAGACAGAGGTCTGGCCTTTGCTGAGGCTGGTCTCAAACTCCTAAGCTCAAGCAATCCTCCTACCTTGTCCTCTCAGACTGCTAGGATTACTGGTGGGAGCCACGGTGCCCAACCCAAAGGGTCCTTTCTTTTTCCTACAATGTACAGTAACCAGAGTGATCGTTCTCAGACACAAGTCTGGCTGTGTCCTTACCCTGTTTAGAGCCCTTTCAGGGCTCTCCTGGCCTTCATGAGAAAGCAGGGGTCCTCAAACTACGGCCTGCAGGCCACATGAGGTGGTGTGATTGTATTTGTTCCTGTTTTTTTTTTTTTTTTTTTTTTTTAACTTCAAAATAAGATATGTGCAGTGTGCACAGGAATTTGTTCATAGTTTTTTTTTGTTGTTGTTGTTGTTGTTTTTTAACTATAGTCTGGCCCTCCAACGGTCTGAGGGACAGTGAACTGGCCCCCTGTTTAAAAAGTTTGAGGACCCCTGCCTTTTGCTGTGGCCACCCAAGACCTGCTGATCTGGCCCCTTCCTGCTTCTCCATCCAGGGTCTCCTTGTGCATCCTTGACTCCCCAGACACAAGTGCTCTACCTGGTTCCCTGGCCTTGATGTGCAGCCAGCCTGGGCTTCTGCTGGTCAGGTCCTCGATATGCTTCAAAATCTGCTGAGACCTCACTTCCCCAAGCAAGCCTTCCCTGATCACCCTGCCTCTCTTGGCCTGAGCAGGCTCCCACGATGTCCCATGCATATGGGTGTCTTGGCTTGGACAGTCATCTGTTTCCTTGGCAGCATCCCCTCACCTAGACTGTGGATGCATGAGCTCCTTGCAAGCTGTGCGCAGGTGACTTGTTTCCTGTCACAGCTCCCAGCCCCTAACCCACTTCCTGCCACAGAACACAGGCCAATAATGGAACACAGGAACAGACCTGGAATGTTACCACTAGACTGAGCAGCCTGGGGCTGTCAGAATCACTTGGGCATTTGCCAAACTGACAGCTTTCTGGTTCTACCCCAGCCCTCCAAATTCAGAATTTCTGTGGGCCAGCCAGGGAATCTGCATATTTAACAAAGTGCACACTCACATGTTTCTGATGGAGATTTGAGAACCTCTCAGAGATCTGGTTTAAGCCTAGCTTTTTACAAAACAGGTAGCTGATCCAGAGACAGATAGTGATGTTTGTGAAATCTCAGTTCTCTCTCTCTCTCTCTCCCCCTCATGTCTGTGCTCACGCATATGCGCGAGCGCACACACACACACACACACACACACATATTTCATCTGTGAGGTGAATAAAGGCCCATTGCTTTTTCCATTCCCATAATGTTGACCTTCGAGAAAACCATACGAAGCCCAGGAGAGAGATTGCTTTGTCTTTTTTCTAACCTGGTCTGACCTGGTGAATCATGGCACATTGCTTATTTCCTTTCCATAAAAAGTATTTAACCTCAGAATATGGGCTACATATTTTTAAAATTCCAAGCAATTACTTTCACTCTAAGACTTACATAATTTTTTAAATGTGGGAAACCCCTGAAGTTTACTTTCTCTGTTTCAGAAATGATTTGTAGAGAGGGTGAATTATCCTGCCTGATGCCATGAGGTCTATTTTTATTATCTGGGATGTTGAGACTAAACCTGACAGAACATATTTAATGTTGCTTATAGTACACAGTGACACTGCCTGGCTTTAAAGCCTGCTAGAGGAGCATGTGTTCACAATTAATTCACCCTGCTCACTAGGACAAAAGGGGAAGAACCTACATTTGACAGATAATGATTGTGGAGGGTAGTCAAAGGGAAAGACTGAAGAAACTGGACATTTAAGTTTCCATGGAGAGAACTCAGTGCCTGTAAATGCTGTCAGTGCTGACATAGGGGCCGGGAAGCAATAAAGGAAAGTAGATCCTAGCCCCGAGGGTGGAAGTTACTGGACAAGACCTCCCATCTGAATATAAGGGAGAACTTTCCAGTGATTGGATTCCTACCAGTGACATTCTCGAAAGGTAATGTGTTCCCATGGCAAGAGAAATGGTTCAAGGCCAGGGCAGTTACACGGACATGTCACAGAATGTGCTGGTCAAGGATATTCTGCATGAGATGAAGTCCAAGTACCCTTTGACTGACTCTAGGTCATGGCAAACCCAGATGCCCACAGTGCCCTACATGAGTGAAGGACTCTGGGGAGCGGGTGGTGGTGGTGGTAGTGTTACTTAGCTCCCAGTGATTGGCTTGGGAATGTGGATCCTGTGAGGCCAGATCTTCCTTTGGGTTTTTCAAGGAAAGTTAGACTTATGGATTTTTTTAATATGGACTCTCCTGAGTTTTAAATATTGTGCAGGCTAAATAAAGCCATCTCTGCCCACTGGGTCTTGGCTGTGGCCTGCCACATTGACCCCTGTTCTGGAATTCTCAGTGTTATATGCACTTCAGTCCTTCAGAGGAAAAATGAATGAGGTAGTTAGTATAGTGATTATCTCCCCATCCAACAGATGGGGAGACGAGGATGCCTGGAGGTTAAGGTGCTTTGAGAGAGACCCACTTCAAGGGAATAACAGATGGAGGCTAGGGTCTGGGTAAGTAGGATGAAGTTGCCTCCCTCACCTGCTCCATTTCATTTTTAAGTTCTCCTCTTACCCTTTGATAAAGGCAGCACTGGAGAAAGCCCAGAACTTCCTGGGGGCAGGGCTGGAGGAGGGAATTCTGTCTCCCTGGGGTACTGGGGTTGAGGAATGCATCCCTGCACTCCTCAGGGGGTAAGGGTTGTGCCTTGCTCTGTCTGAACATCCATGCACAGAGCTCCTGCCTGGAGCCATTCCAAAGCTCTGCCTCTCTTTTTCTTCTCTAGTCTGTGTCTTTAGGCCTTCAGCTATGCCTGAAATTTTATTATGATAAGCTTGCCTTGGGTGAAGGCTTCATAGGCACCTAAGAATCACTTCAGAAATGTGTATAGGGAAAGAAAGCCATAGGAATGTAACCTGACATCTGTCTAGGTACTGGAGTGCTGGAGACTTGGGCTCTGAATAAATTAGTTTTGCCACGAAGGCAACCTTAAAAGCCAGTTGTGTCCAAGCCACATTTATGGCTCATCCCCATGTGATTTGAGGCCTGTCTGCCCAGCTTCCTGCCTCTTGGCCTTTCTGTCGCTCTTTATGCTGACGCAGCACTTCCAAGACCAGCTTTCAGACCAACTTCAGGCGGCTTTCCTTACTTCCCCAGTGAACTGCCTGCTTGTTTGTAGTTAGAGAAAGTTTTTATAACAAATACTGATACTTTTTTCCTCCATACAGCTTTGTTTGGGTATATTTGAAGTGCCATAAACCGAGCATCTTAAAAGTGTGTAACATTCACTTTTAACCTGTGTATAAACCTGTGTGAAGCCTCACCTCATTCAAGATAACAAACATTTCTTACCTACAGAAAGTTCTTTGTACCCTTTCTAACTCATTCCTCCCTCTATCCTCATATAACTGTAGCCAGAATTTCTCTCTTGATCTCAGGGTTTGAAGAATAAAACCACAGACCAGGTGAGTAAGACAAAGGGCAGAGTTTATTGAAAGATAAAAGAGATAGGTAAGAGAGAGGAGGAATAGAATCTCTGGGAATGTTGGGGGCCCAAGTGGGCAGCCCATCTGAGCCTTCATTCTAGAAGTTTACATATTGTTTCTCCTATTCTGTAGGCTGGGGGGTTTGTGGGATGTATGTCCAGAACATGTCACAATTGGCCAGGGGCCTGAAGGCAGAAAGTAATCCTAAAATTAGCAAAGGAATTCAGTCCTTACCCTAGGCAAGTCATTAGGGTGAGTGCTTCCTACTCTAAAAGTAACCACCCAGATGAGATACCAATCAGGCCGTTTTTTCATGGCCTTACTGGAGCCCAGAGTATGCAGCCTGGAAAGGATCTGTTTGTACCTAGTGATAGGGGTGTATGATGAGACTGATTTCTGAGCTTACACAGGCCTAGAAAATGGCGTTGTGGGAGGGGGGGTTCAGTGTCCCTGTCTAGCCCTGAATGGGGGATCCCTGTGTCTGACCTGCTTTCTGTGTCTTTGGATGAATTGGCATTTTCTCAAATTTATATTGAAGGAATCATACAAATTGTATTCCTGTGTTCCTGTTTGCCTGGCTTTTTTTTTTTTTTTTTTTTTTTAACTCAAGATGATGGTTCTTGAAATTCTTCCATGTTCCATATGTGTGAATCAGCTGGGTTCTTATTTATTTATTGCTCTGTAGCATTCTATGATGTAGATATACTATAACTTTTTTCTACATGTACCTGTTGGACTTTTGAATTTTTTTCTAGCTTTTGGTTATTACAAATAAAGCTGTTATGAACATTTGTGTGCAGGTCTTTCTATAGATACATGTTTTTGTTTTTCTTGGGTAAATATTTAGTAGTAAAATGGTTGGGTGGTTTGGCAGGTATACATTTAACTTTCTAAGAACCTGCCAAACTATTTTCTAAAGTGGTTGTATTATTTTGCTTTTCCTGCCATCAGTGTGTAAGACTTCTTGTTCAGCATCTTCAGTGACAGCTAGAATAGTCTTTAATTTCAGACATTTTGGTAGGTGTGAAGAAGTGAAATTTTCATGTCTCACATGAAATGTATATGCTTTCATAATGAGCATCTATGTGCTTATTAGCCATTTAATGTCTTTTGTGAAGTCTCTGCTGAAAACTTTTGCGAATTTTTAATTGTGTTGTCATTACTGAATTTTAAGAATTTTTTTTTTTTTAGAGACAGAGTCTCATTTTGTCGCCCTTGGTACTGTGGTGTCACAGCTTACAGCAACCTCCAGCTCTTGGGCTTAGGTGATTCTCTTGCCTCAGTCCCAGTCCAATAGCTGGGACTAGAGGTGCCTGCCACAACACAGGGCTTTTTTTTTTTTTTTTTTTTTTGAGACAGAGCCTCAAGCTGTCACCCTGGGTAGAGGGCCATGGCATCACAGCTCACAGCAACCTCCAACTCCTGGACGCAAGCAATTCTCCTGCATCTGCCTCCCAAGTGGCTGGGATTACAGGCACCTGCCACAATGCCTGGCTATTTTTTGGTTGCAGCTATTATTGTTTGGCAGGCCTGGACTGGATTCAAACCTGCCAGCTCAGGTGTTTTGGCTGGTGCCTTAGCAGCTTGAGTCACAGGTGCCAAGCCAACGACCAGCTATTTTTTTGTGACAGCTTGACCAGGGCTGGGTTTGAATCTGCCACCCTTGGTATATGGGGCCGGCACCCTACTCACTGAGCTACAGCTGCCATCCAAGAATGTTTTATATATTTGGCATACAAGTCTTCTGTCTGATGACTCTTTTGCAAGTATATTCTCCTAATCTGTGGCTTTCCTTTTTGTTTTTCTAATAAGGTATCAGTATCACCTGTTAAAATATGGAGCATATGCAGATATAAGAAAGACACTGAATATTTAACAAATATAGTAAACTTCAAGAATTCTGTAGAACCTGAGTGTGGTACCAACATGAGTGAGAGCATATTTATCATATTAACTCTTGATTTGGAAATTATTTTGCATAATTTGAGAAAAACAGTGTAGGGCACTATACTAAGTATTAGAGATGGAAGAAAACATAATCAGGTGTGTGGGCACTGTTCTCCAGGGGCTCACATCCATGGAGGGAGAGGTATAAGGCACATATTCTGATACTATTCTTTATTGTAAGTGCTATATGCTTTATGGCGTGATGTCATCTCATCCTCAGAATAATCCTCTGAGATGAATTTTCCCCATTTTGCAGATGCAGAAACTGAGGCTTAGAGAAGTTAAATAATGTCCCCAGTTTATAAACTTAGGATATTGGGGACCTAGATTCAATCCTAAGCCTGTCTGACTTCAAAGGCTGCATTCTTAACTTTTGGGCTCAATTGCTTCCCAGATATAGCATGAGATAGGATGTTTTAAGGAACTATAAAAGAGTTTTAAACGAAGTGTTGCAGAACAAGAAGAACTAAAATTTATTTTTGGCTCTGTGCTAGAACGCACCATGGAGGAGTTAGCATTTGAGCTGGGCTTTGAAGACTGTGTGGATAACTTCAGTAACGAGGATGGCAGAAGGGGAACGATAGTTGGAGAAAACAGCATAAGCAATGTGGAGAGGTAGGAATGTCATGGATCTACTGACTAAAGCCTAATATTTCCCAGGGGAATGGTGAGAGAAAGGGGGATTCAAATCTGCTCTCAAAAGGCTTTGAAAGTTGGGCTAAGAAATCTGAATTTGATTCCAGAAGGCAGTAGTGATCTATTAAAATATTTGAGCAGGAAGGTGAATAAAGGATTGTATGTCCCACATGAACAAGAAAGTCAAGGAGATACAGAGAAAAGTCAGGATCTTGTGGTCCCTACTGCAGGCACTAAGGGTGCCAACCAGTGCATAGCCATAGAAGTGGACAAGAAGAGATAAATACATAATTTGAAAATAGAAGCTATTGCCATACATCATTTTTATTCTATCAGCTTTTCCATAACCTGGAACTAATTCGACCCAGTCCCTTGCTGCTTCCTCCTTCCTTGTTCATCTGTATTTTGCATACTTCATTGCTCCTAGACAGTAGCCAGGGAGAAGAAAAACTCAGTTTGTCCAGCCTATAATTTGTTGGCTAATTCTGACAAATTAGGTGGTTCCTGGCAAAGGCAGAAACTTTTGGCCAAATGAAGTTTTCTATAATATTATTTGTGCATTTATTTATTTATTTAGCTAAGCAAATTCATTCATTTCCATCTATTCATCCAAACGTTTATTTATTCATTTAGTAAACAGTCATTTAATATTTATTGAGTGTTCCATCTATCACTGGGCAAGAGACATAAACAGAAACGTCTCTGAAGGTTTAGCGCCTGTGGCTTAAGCGGCTAAGGCACCAGCCACATACACCCAAGCTAATGGGTTCGAATCCAGCCCGGGCCCACCAAACAACAATGACAGCTGCAACCAAAAAATACCAGGGTGTTGTGGCAGGCGCCTGTAATCCCAGCAACTTGGGAGGTGGAGGCAGGAGAATCGCTTGAGCCCAGGAGTTGGAGGTTGCTGTGAGCTGTGATGCCATGCCATTCTACTCAGGGCAAGAGCTTGAGGCTCTGTCTCAAGGAAAAAAAAAAAAAGAAAAAGAAACGTCTCTGAAGACAGATGAATGGCCATCAAACATATGAAAAATGCTCATTGTCCCTAATCATCAGAGAAATGCAAATCAGAACCACCTTGACGTATCACCTAACCTCAGTGAGAATAGCCCACATCACAAAATCCCAAAGCTGCAGATGCTAGTGCAGAATTTGATTCCAGTGAAGAGAAGGGAACACTATTACTTTGTTGGGGACAATGGGGACAAATAGGATTGCAAACTAATATTGCCTGTTTGGAAACAAGTATGGAGGATCCTCAAAGAACTCAAAATAGACCTTCCATTTGATTATGCAATCCCATTACTAGACATCTACCCAGAAGAAGAAAAAATCATTTTATCATAAGGACATTCTGCACTAGATTGTTTATCACATCTCAACTTACAATCACCAAGATATGGAATCAGCCTAAGTGCCCATCAACCCAGGAATGGATTAATAAACTGTGGTATTTGTATACCATGGAAATTTTACATCTTTTGTGTTAACCTGAATAGAGTTGGAGAATATTCTCTTTAGTAAAGTATCACAAGAATGGAGAAGCAATAGGGGCAGTGCCCGTAGCTCAGTGGGTAGGGCGCCGGCCCCATATACCGAGGGTGGTGTGTTCGAACTCAGCCTCAGCCAAACTGCATCAACAACAAAAATAGCCGGGCGTTGTGGCAGGCACCTGTAGTCCCAGCTACTTGAGAGGCTGAGGCAAGAGAATCGCCAAAGCCCAGGAGTTGGAGGTTGCTGTGAGTTCTGACACCAGGGCACTCTACCAAGGGTGATAAAGTTAGGCTCTGTCTTAAAAAAAAAAAAAAGAATGGAGAAGCAAGTATCTAAAATACTCAATACTAATATGAAGCCCGTAGATAAACTAATACACTCTCACACAAGAGAAAAACTAAATTTAATTCAAGTTCGGGGAAGGAAGATAGAGGAGAGGAGGAACGGGGAGAAGGGAGGGAGATTAGTTGTGTCCCGTCCCGTACCCAAGATGTCTAAGGGTTTTTACATCTTGGGTACGGGATGGGACACAACTACAACAGGGACCTTACCTAACAAATGCAAACATCATAACCTAATCATGTATACTCTCATCGTAATCTGAAATTTGAAAAAGAAAAAAATTATCTAGTGTCTGTACCGGACACTGTAGTAGGCACTAAAGATACAGGGGCAACAGAACACAACTCTGCCCACAAGAAGTTCACATTTTAGTGAAGAACTGATTCTGCCATCTTTTGAAGACATTATATATATATTTGTTGTTGTTCTTTTCCTTTCAGATTTTTTTTTTTCCTTTTACTTTCCACCCCCAGCCCCACCCCCACTACTTCTACTAAGAAAGTTTAGTATTCTGTTTCTACACTTTGGATAGTTACCCAGGAAATTTTAACATGCATTCTGGAGTCTAAAATTAATTTATATTTTTACCCTGCTCCAGCTAATACAAGGAACTTAATGAACATCTCAACTGTGATTGTCCCACCTTGTCTGACTTATATTCTATTGTCATGTATTTTTTATATGTGACTTCCTTCTGCCTGAAGTATGTCCTTTTAAATTTCCTTTAGTGAAGAGCTCTTGATAGCAAATCATGCTTTTTACTTGATAATATCTATATTTTGCTCCTGGTCTTGCTAGGTATACAATTCTCGTTGACAGTGTTTACCCTCAGTACATTAAATGTATTATTCTACTGTTGGGAAGTCAGGGGTCATCTAATAATTATTGCTTTAAATGAAATGTGTTTTTTCTCTGTCTACTCTTAGGATTTTTATCTCTGTTTTTGGTATCCTGCAGTTTCACCATGGTGTAGATTTTTAAAACCAGCTTTACTGGTGTATATATGACATACAGTAAACTGCACATTTTAAGTGTTCAATTTGCTAAGTTTTGACATATGTATATACCCATGAAAATATTACCATCTTAAGAAAATGACCGTATCTATCATTCCCCCCGGTTTTCCTGAGTCCCTTTGTATTTGTAACCTCTCTCTCCTGTCCCTCCTCCCCCCTCCTCAGTTTCCAAGCAACCACTGGCCTGCTTTCTGTCCCTATAGATTGGTTTATACTTTCTAGAATTTTATACCAATGAATCAGACAGTATCTACTCTTTTAAAAAACATCTGACTTTCTTCAGTGAGCATGATTATTTTGAGAATCATCCATGTGATAACATGTAACAACAGTTTATTCTTTTTATATTGGTAAGAAATAATTCTTTGTGTGGATATACCACCGTTTGCTTATCCATTGACCTGCTAATAGGCATTTGGGTGGTTTCCAATTTGGGACTGATATAGAGTTACTGTGAGCATTCATGTAAAGTCTTCATCTGGACATATGCTTTTATTTCTCTTGGGTAAATACTTAGGTGTACAATGGCTAGATTATATATTAGCTGCATATTTTACTGTTGTGGTACCAGTTTACATTTCTAGCCCTAGTATGTGAAACTTTCAGTTTCTCTACATCTTTGTCAACACTCAATATGATCAATCTTTTTAATTTTAGCTATTCTAGTAGCATTTCATTGTGGTTTAAGGTATCTATCTTTCTCTAAGGACAAATGATGCTGAGCATCTTTCTGTGTGCCTGTTTCCCTCTGTATATTTTCCTAGTGATAAATATGTTCATATCTTTTGCCCATTTAAAAAAAAAATTGGCTCATTCCCTTTCTCATTATTGAATTTTGAGAGTTCTTTATGTTCTAGATACAAGTCCTTTATCAGATAGATGCTTTGTGGTATTTTCTTCCAACCCATGGCTTGCCTTTTTATTCTTTCTCTTTTTTGTTTTTGTGTATTGATACTCTGTTGAGATATTCTTTCTCTTTTTTGTTTTGTGTATTGATACTTTTATTCTTTCTCTTTTTTGTTTTTGTGTATTGATACTCTGTTCCAGTATCATTGATTGAGTAGACTATCATTTCTCCACTAATTACTCTTGTGCCTTTGTCAAAAAGTAGTTGCTTATATGTGTGCAGTTCTATATCCGGAGCCTCTATTCTGTTCCATTGATTTATTTGTTTTTCTTGATACCAATACCACACTGTTTTTATTACTGTCATTTCATCATATGTCTTGAAATCAGGCATTGATTTCCCAACTTGGTTTTTCTTTTCTCAAGTTTTCTTTGTTATTCTAGGACTTTTGCTTTTCCATGAGAGTTTTAAAATTAGTTTGTCAATTTTTTAAAAACAGCTTCCTGGGATTTTTAATAATTAATTGATTTTTATTGGAATTGCATTCAATCTATAAGTTAATATTTGGTCTTTTGACTTATTACATTATATATCTTTATTGATTTAGTTTTTGTTAATTTATCCTAGCAATATTTTCTAGTTTTCAGTCTTACATATTTTTCAGATTTATTCATAGGATTTTATAATTTTTGATACTCTTGTAAATCTTTGTAAATTTCAACTTTAGATTATTCCTTGCTAACATATTGAAATACAGTTGTTGAGTATTTTGAATATTGGTCTTTTCTCCTGTAATCTTCCTAAACTTATTAGTTCTAGTAGTTTTTTAATAGATTTCATGAGCTTTTCTATATAGATGCTCATGTCATTTGTGAAAAAAGACTGTTACTTATTTTTTCCCAGTCTATGTGCCTTTTATTTCTTATTCATGCCTTGTTACTCTGGCTAGAAATGCTAGTACCTTTTGAATGGAAGTGGTGAGACTGGAAATTCTCGTCTTGGTTCTGATCTTAGGAGGCAAAGTATTTAGTTTTAAATGATGACATTAAGTATGATTGTTAACTATGGGTTTTTTGTGGTTGCCCTTTAAGCAGAACTTTCTTTCTATTTTTAGTTTGTTGATAGTTTTTTGTTTGTTTGTTTGTTTTTTGAGGCAGAGTCTCACCATGTTGCCTTCAGTAGAGTGCCATGGCATCACAGCTCCCAGCAACCTCAAACTCTTGGGCTTAAGAAATTCTCTTGCTTCAGCCTCCCAAGTAGCTGGGACTACAGGCACCCACCACAGCTCCCTGGCTATTTTTGTTGCATTTGTTTAGTTGGCCCTGGCCGTGTTGGAACCCGCCACCCTCAGTATATGTGACTGACACCGAAACCACTGTGCTACGGGCACAGAGCCTGTTGATAGTTTTAATTAGGAATATATATTAGATTTTGCCAAATGAATTTTCTGTATTTATTGAGATGATAGTTTGATATTTCTTCTTAAGTTTGTTAATATAGTAGATTACATTGATTGTTATTGTTATTACTATGATTGTCATTTAGAGACAGGGTCTTGCTCTCTCCCCCAGACTAGAATGCAGTGGCATGATCATAGCTTACTGCAACCTCAAACACCTGGGCTTACATGATTCTGTCACCTTAACGTCCCAAGTATTAATAGTTAGGACTATAGGCACATACCCTTGTATCTGGCAAGTTTTAAAAAATTTTTGTAGAGACAGAGTCTTACTCAGTCTTACTCTCTTTTGTAGAGACAGTTGTCTTGGCTAGTCTGAAACTCAAGATACCCTAATAAAGTGCTGGTTATAGGCATGAGCCACTGCACCCAACCCATTGATTAATTTTGAATGCTAAACCTTGCATTCCTAGGATCAGTTCTACTGATTATTATTTATTATCTTTTTAATAAATTATCTTTTTATATAATAAATAAAAATATCTTTTTATATAATAAATAAAAATATCTTTTATATAATAAATAAAATAAATAAATATTATCTTTTTAATAGAAGCATATTATTATGCTTTATTAGCTAACATTTTATTTAGAGTTTTTATATCTGTATTCAAGAGGAATATTGGTCTGTAGTTTTCTTTTCTATTTAATGTCTTTGTCTGGTTTTGGGATTAGTGGTGTCTGTTTTTATTCCATTTTATATTTATCCCGATTGTGGTTAGTCAATCTTTCAGAATCTAGATTATTTATCTTTCCATCAGTTCAGGAAATTTCTTAGGCATCATCTTTTCAAATATATCCTTTTTTTCATTTTCTCTTTCCTTTTGTTCTGGAACTTGAGGCATTTTTGACACCTTTATACTCTATCGTCATGTCTCACATCCTTCATGTTTTCCTTCTTTTTTTCTTCCAGCACTACATTCTAAGTCAGTGGTTCTCAACTTTCCTAATGCTGCGGCCGGTTAATACCGTTGCTGTGGGTCGTGACCCACAGGTTGAGAACCGCTGTTCTAAGTGATTACCTCAGAACTTTCTTTCAGTTAATCAATTCTCATTGGAGCTCTAGTTAGGCTTCTTGTTTTACCTGCCCACTGAGATTTTTAAAAAGTTTTTTTCTTTCTTTTAGGAGTTTTATAGTTCTAAAAGTTGTATTTGGATCTTTTTCAGATCTGCTTAGTCTTTTTCACAGTCTCTCTCTTTTTATTTTTATATTTTCAATACCATTTAATTATTAAAGAATATTAAGCACATTCTACCTAGAAATTTCAATATCTAAAGTTCTTTTGATATTTCTTTTTAAGTTAGTTAATATTTTTTTCTGCTGTTTTTCTGGTACCTAATTTTTAAATACATTTTGTGTGGGTATGTTTGTCTTTTTTGTTTGTTCATTTATTTGTTTTTACCATGAATTCATACTGCTTGCAGCCTTTCCGTGGGGTTCTTTGAGGGCTAAGTGAAAGTGGGTTCTTCCAGAAGAGATTGGCATTTGCTAATGCCGCATTCGTACCTAGTGAGATCTCTTTACATTACACTTTCAATGTGAAGTTTCTCAGACTTCTCAGCTACTCTTGATTATGGGCCAAAAGCCTGTGTAAGAGCTGGGTGTGGTAACAAATTGTCAAAAGAGAATTTGAGCCAGTCCTCTGGTGAGGTGACATCGGGAGTCCTGGCTGCATGTGGGTGGAGTTACAGAGCAGACACCTGTCAAACTCCCGCCTTGTGTGGTCTCTGGGCTTTGTCTTCTATGTCCTGCAAGTCAACATTCATGTTAACCTTGGTTAGTAGACTCCTTCAAAACAAAAACCAATTTACTTCTGGGTTCTTGCATTCGTTTTTTTGGTTTCGATTCTTTCTTTCTTTCTTACAAGTTTGTCCATGAATTTAAAAACATGGTTTTCATGTGACTATTGGAATTTAAAACCTATCTCCCCTGCTAAGGATGTAAGTTCCATGGGATCAGGGAATAGGACAGTCTTCTTACTCTGTCCCAAGTATTTCTATTACCTGGCATTTAAAGAGCATTTGATAAATAAAATGAATGAATGAATGAATGACAGGGTCTGTCAGGGTAAATTGAGGAAGCAGAAATTTGTAGTAAATCAATAGTTAGTTCAGCAGATGTCTATGGAGCCTCTACTGTGTGTTAGTCTCCGTGCTAGGCACACTTGGAACGTGCAGAGTTGAGTAAAATACAAATCTTGCCCTCAAGGAACCCTAAGTCTCATGAAGGAAAGGCAGTGTTTCCATTATTGGAATTTCCAAATTTAAATGATAAATTTCTTGTCTTGTGAGTAGACTGTGTTGGGGTTGAATCTCACTATGATTAACTATCCAAGTTATGTATGTATGTATGTATTGAGATAGAGTCTCATTTGTCACCCTGAGTAGAGTGCTGTGGCATCAGCCTAGCTCACAGTAGCCTGAAACTCCTGAGCTCAAGAGATCCTTCTGCCTCAGCCTCCCAAGTAGCTGGGACTACTGGCATCCAACCTACTAGTTTTTCTATATTTAGTAGAGACAGTGTCTTGCTCTTTCTCAGTCTAGTCTCGAACTCCTGAGTTCAAGAGATCCACTTTGAGATCCTCCTTCTTCCAGCCTCCCAGAGGGCTAGAATTACAGGAATGAGCCACCACACCAGACACTATCCAGGGTTTAAATAATGTAATACTGTATATACAAAACTCTTATGTTCTAGAAACAGCCCCAGATGGATACCTTGTGCTATTATTATGCCCAGACACCTGTCTCAGCCCTCTTTTTGGTTCAGTTAATTATCAAGTGCTTCTCTATGCCCAGAATAATGTCAGATTTTGGGAGGGGATACTAAATTTAAAGTAAAATAGATTACTGTCCCCAAGGAGTTTATAAGTTAGAGAGTGTGAGGGCATGGATGACAACCACTGAATCTGCTTCCCATAGAAGTGCTAAGTGGATACAAATAGAAAATTCCTAGGCCCTGCAGCACAGGCACAGATAAGGGGATGCTGCCCTTTAGAGTCCAGCAAGTCTTTGAAGCCCTCAAATCTGCTCTGCATTTGGCTTGCTGAGTAGTGGGCTTTGATGTTAGAAGTTGTTTTTAGGTACAGTTATACCAGAAACAGCAGGTAACAAGCCCACAATTCTATGCTTTTCAGACCTGTTAACCTCTCTTGTATGGCCTCCTAGATCCCTGGATCCTAGATATGCCTCTGAGAACACACAGGCAAAGGGGAGCCATGTGTGCCTGCTGCACCTTCTCCCCCTGTACACTTCTCTGCAGCAGTAGCTTGCTGTACACTTGCTAGCAGCTTCTGGGGCAAACCAAAGTTAAACAACTGAACTTAATCCAAGTCACAATTCCTACTCTTTCTGGAACCCAGACTAGTCCTGGGGTCTGTCCAAGCCCAGGAAGAGAAGACACAACATTTAGTATACAACCGAAAGTCGACCTCATTTGACGTATTTTTTTTGCCTGTGTTTTCACAGAGAGGGCAAGGCAGGCCCATGCAGCCTCTGAGGGCTTGCTGGAAGCAAGATTAGGGGGGTGGGCTACAGCTGTGATTCCCAGTCACTAGTCCCAGACTCCTTGTTAAAATTCTCACCAGTCAAAAGGGAAAATGGGGGGAGAGAGTGGTAAGTGTTTCAAGAAGCTCAGATGTGTCACTGATCCTGAGCAGTCATTTCCAACCTGGTATAATAATATTACATATGTCCTTTATTTTAGGAGATGATGGTAATTCCAGACAGTAGGTGGTTTGTCTTCTTGGTTGGTTTGAATGTACTTAATGAACAGAACACAAAGCTGATAGCACTGTCTCCTCCCAACACTTCTTTTTGAAAAAAATATTTTCAGGTTTATTGATTTCGGAAGTCAGAACTGCCAGGTTATGCAACTTAGAAGTAGAACAACCTCGGCTTTTATTATAGGTGGATTATAGGATTTTGGGGTGGGGGCAGTTAGAGGCACTTTTCTGTTCTTATCTGTAAAGTTGGGCTTGGATTAATTTTTTATTTTATTTTTACCATGGGCATATTCGAATGAGAGTGAACCCTACTCTCTTAGGGGCAATGAGGCCATTGTGGGGTAGCATCTTGATCTATTGTCTCAAGTTCATACAGGTTGCTAGGTCTTAAGTTTGGTAGGAGCTTTATTGCTGGCATAGTTCTTCTTCCGTATACCTTTTCAGCTCTGAAATACAGAATGGTGCTTCGATATTCACATACTTGGATTTGCTGAGAATCCTACAAACCCAGGTTTTTGTGCCCATCATCTTTTCTGCACAGGTTCTTGGGTACATTCTGGTTGTGGATTAGCTTCAGCCCGGAGAGCTTGTTAATTCATCTTTCTTTGCAGTATGTCAGCTCAAAGAAATGCTTCAGGCATGGATAGCTCTCTGCCCTCAAGGGAGGATAGGCCAGGGGCTCAGCAAACTACTATTGAGTGACATGTAAGACTCTAAGGCATTTGGAAGAAACTAAAGGAAATTTGTTTTAAGTTCTCATGGGTTAAAACCCACCTCTGTCGGGTGGCGCCTATGGCTCAGTGGGTAGGGCACTGGCCCCTTATACCGAGGGTGGTGGGTTTGAATCCAGCCCTGGTCAAAATGAAACAAAAAATAGCCGGGCATTATGGTGGGTACCTGTAGTCCCAGCTACTCAGGAGGCTGAGGCAAGAGAATCGCCTAAGCCCAGGATTGGAGATTGCTGTGAGCTGTGACGCTACAGCACTCTACCAAGGGTGATAAGATGAGACTCTGTCTCTTAAAAAAAAAAACAACCCACCTCTATTTTCAGTGCATTGTGGCTCCAGTCAAGCCACTTAACTTCTCTGGGCCTCTTATTTTATTTGTATTTGTAATAAAAACAGACGGCTGTTCTCTGTCATTTTATTTAGTTATTGTAAGGTTACTTGGCTATTTTAGTGATTTGGTTATTATAAATGAGGTACAATGAGCTTTGACAATGACCAAATGCAAATAACTTTTATTTACTTATTTTATCACTTACTGCTGATGCCTGCTATGTGCCAGGTATAGTTCTGTTTAGTGGTGAGAAAACTAGACCTAGCCATCAAGAAGCTTGTATTCCAGTGAAGAAATAGAAGTAAACAAATAAATAAGGCAGTGATGACAGGTGCTCTGAAGGAAATAAACAGGCTTGCGTAAGAGATTCGGGAAGGGGGCTTAGAGGCGGTTTCTCTGAATGTATAAGGATCAGGTTGTGACCTAAAGCCTGGAAAGAAGCTGGAGAAGAGTGTCAAAGTAGCAGGATTAGCATAGAGGGACCGTAAGCTGCAAGGAGCTGGTTTGCTTAAAGACTAGAAAGGGTGCAATGTGGCCGCAGCTCAGTGACGTATAACAGTACCTTTAACTTCTTCTCACGCTTTTCAAATTCATTTGTCTTAGGGAACAAAATTAATTTATAGATAGGTTCTGGATATTAAAATCATTCTTAAAAACATCTTTAGAATGTAGAAGTGAGAATACCATGGAGTAGTTATACAGTATGGGCTGCGGACTCCGTTGCCCCCAGGTTCACACCAGCTCTGTCACTTATGAGCTCTCTGACTTTGGACAAGCTACTCAGTCATTCTGACCCTCAGTTTCCTCATCTGTAAAGTGGGGATGATAGTCTCCAAGGTCCATTCTTCAGAGGATTATTATAAAAACAAGTTTTATTAGGGAAATGGTGAATATAAAAATGCTTGGAATATGTAAAGAGCATTGTTAATGAGAAAGAGAATGTCTTGACTTCAGGCTGGTTCTTTGCATCCTGGGCTTGTTTGGCTGTCAGTAATTGGATACTCTCAGATAAGATTATCTGTGGTTGGGTTGAATCAATGTTAACTTGCAGGTAGGAAGCCTCTTCCAGGGCTTGTCCTTCAAGTGCAGCAGAAATGGTATTACAAGGAAATAAATGAATAATAAATGAAGGGCTCTGAAGTCAGGCTGCTCCGGCAAGATTTCTGTGTGTAGGAAACTCAGCAAAAACAAGATGGTCTTGTTGCATTGTCTCTGCAAGGAGAAAGGGACTTCTGCAGGCAGCACCATGTTAGGAGCACAAAGTCTGGTCCCTGAAGGTAGTGTGGGCACCAAGGACTGAAGGCCTGTCCTGGGTTGCACAACAGTTAGTGGTGGTGCTGGATGAGATGTGGATCTTCAGCCGCCCAGGTCTCTGCCCTTGGCATTCTGAGACACTTAGTCATTCCACACATGTGGTTGTTGAGTGGCTCCAGGCTTTTGATACTGTGCTAGGCCCTGGGGATATAGAGTAGACAGGGCCCTCCCCTTGTGATAGGCTCTTAACAAGTACTGTAATGATAAGAAGGTGAGAGAAGTGCTCTTGACTGGCAAGCAGGTGTCAGTCAAGAGTGCAGCAGGAACCAGACCCAGGGTTTGGTTTGGCTTTGTTTTGGAGGGGCTAGGCCTCTTGGGAGAAGTGATGTTGAGTTAGCGGGTTGAAGTGTGGGATGAGGGGAGGAATCCAGACAGCATCCTTCAGAGGTGCGGTTTGTCTGGCTCGGGCTCGGCCTTGAAGGGCTGAGCAGTGGGGATAGAGGGTCTTGGAGGAAAGTTTTGGTCCATGGTAAGAAGTCTGGATTTTCTGCAGCTGCTCTGTGGAGACTGACCTGGAGGGGATGGGGTGCCAACAGAGGAGCCATCTGCGAGGCTGTGAAGCCTAGACAGGGGATGACGGACAGCAGTGGGCACATGTGAGACATTCAAGGGTCAGAGTCACCAGGACTTGTGACCATGACTAGCTTCTTATACTTCTTATTATCTACCCAGACACCATGAGCTATGGTGGTGGCCAATGTCAGATTTAACATGAAGCTTCAGAGACCTTCCCTTCCAAACCCCTGGTAGGGGCACTAGAAGTATGTACCGTGGTCATTCTTTTCTTTTAAGATTTGCAAAAATGAGGTAATTTAACCATAGGCAGTTAAGACTGCTGTCACTCTCCACTCTAACTTCCCTTCCTCTTTGATGGGAGAGTAGCCACAGGTATTTTTGAGATCTTGCCGTGGGAAAGTTGAGTTGGGACTACATCTAGCAAAATTTAATGAATACATTGCATGTATGCCTCATTTTCACATTCTTAAGCAGTCTTTCCCTGTCCCCACCCCCTAATGCATTGACATCAGGTCCCATGAAACCAGATCTACCCATGGTGGTGGCTGTGATTTTTCCCATGAGGGGCCTTAGTGGCTGGCAACAGTGGCAGTAACCAGCAACTTTGCTCCAGGTAAAGAGAAGGCTCATGGGCCACAAGAGCTTTCTGCAGATATCAAAAGGGCTGGCCTGGAGATTACTAAGCATTCTTTTCTCTGCCCCTATTGTACAACTTCGGTACAAAATTGATAGTGTTTACTCTCTGCCAGGCACTGTTCTAAGAACACTGTTCCATACTAACTCCTTTAGTCTTCAGAAACAAGTGTGTGAAATAGATACTATTACCTCCTTTTTCTTTTCTTTGAAGCAGTCTCACTTTCTCTCTCTCCGTAGAGTGCTAAGAAGTCATAGGTCACAGCAACCTCAAACTCTTGGGATTAAGCAATTTTCTTGCCTCAGTCTTCCAAGCAGCTGGGACTACAGGTGCCTGCCGCAACACCAAGCTATTTTATTAATGAATGAATTAATTTATTTATTTTTATTTTTTATTTTTTCCCAGTTTTCTTTTCTTTCTTTCTTTCTTTTTTTTTTTTTTTTTTGTAATTAAATCATAGCTGTGTACATTAATGCAATCATGGGGCACCATACACTGGTTTTATAGACCGTTTGACACATCTTCATCACACTGGTTAACATAGCCATCCTGGCATTTTCTTAGTTATTCTGTTAAGACATTTACATTCTACATTTACTAAGTTTCGCATATACCCTTGTAAGATGCACCACAGGTGTAATCCCACCACTCACCCTCCCTCCGCCCACCTCACCCCACCCTCTCCTCCCTTTCTCTCTTCCCCCTACTCTTAGGTTATAACTGGGTTATAGCTTTCATGTGAAAGCCATAAATTAGTTTCATAGTAGGACTGAGTACATTGGATGCCTTTTCTTCCATCCTTGAGATACTTTACTAAGAAGAATATGTTCCAGCTCCATCCATATAAACATGAAAGAGGTGAAGTCTCCATCTTACTTTAAGTCTGCGTAATATTCCATGGTGTACATATACCACAATTTATTAATCCATTCGTGGATCGATGGGCACTTGGGCTTTTTCCATGACTTAGCAATTGTGAATTGGGCTGCAATAAACATTCTGGTACAAATATCTTTGTTATGATGTGATTTTTGGTCTTCTGGGTATATGCCTAGTAGAGGTCCAGAAGGAGAGTTAAAGGGCAGAAATTTAGCAAGTAACCTGGTGGAGTTGAGTGATAAGTCTTTTGACTTTAAGTCCCTTGGCTATAGGATCCAATTTAGGTACAGGATAGAACCAGCACAGATTTTCTAGCCTGGAGAAAATTTAAAACAAATACAAAATTCTAGGTACTTTTCTCCTCTTCTGACTGTACACAACCTCCTTTGTCAAAGAGACTCCCCACAAAATCCTTAAAACCCTTTCCTTCATAAGGGTTTCATGGTCAGAAACTCATCAGGGGAAGAAAGGTCAGAGAGGCCTCCATTATTCCAATTAAAAAACAAACAAACAAAAAAAAAAAAAAACAAGCCCTGGGACCCAGGAATGCCACTGGATTCAGTATGCCTAAGTCAATGAACCAAATAGTGGATGGTATTGTTCCTATGGTACCTAGTTCTTACAGCCTCCTTACCACTTTATCTTGGAATTATGCCTGATTTTCAGTAATAGATTTAAAAGGTACTTTCTTTTGCATTTCTCTTGCTCCAAAATCCTGAGTACAATGTGCTTTTGAATGGGAATACTTAAAGTCTAAAGCCCAATGCTCATATCGCTGGACTGTCCTTTCAGGAATTTCAAAAAAGAAAAAGAAAAAAACCTTCTCAATAATCTTTGGAAAAATTCTGCACAAAGATTTGAAGGAAGCAGTTTGAGGCAAGGAAATGATTTTATAGTACATAGACAATACCTGATAACCAGAGAGACTAAAGCTGAATCAAGGCAGCATGCTGTAATTGTATTAAATTTATTGGCTGACAAAGGACAGAAATAATCTCAGAAAAAGCTCAGATCTCACTTCTCACTGTCAAATACTTGGGGTTTGGATTGTGTCTTAAAGTCCAAAACTCCTTCCAGATTAGAGAGAGGCTATAAATCAAGTAGCAGTCTCTACCACCCACAGGCAGTTGGAAGGATTTTTGGGTATGGTCAGGCATTGCTAAATTTAGATTTCTAACTCCAGGCTAAGGGAAAAACTCTTCTATGAAGACTAAAAATGGAAAAGAAGACACAAGAAAAAACTATCTACTTGGACTAAGAAATGCCACAAGTCTTTCTTGACTATTAAAGAAAAATTAATGACTGTCCCTACATTAGACCCCCTGGACTTACATAAGCCTTTTCATGTGTTTAAAGACTTGGACTTAGGGTACTGATATGAACTTTGGGGGCAATTGGATATGGTAACAAGAGAATATTCCACTTTTGTAAGAAGCTAAAAAGTTTACACTTGGGCAACAGGTGATTATTCACGCCTCACATTGTGACATTGTATATTATGCCCTATTAAAACAAAAACAGGTTGGGGCTTTTGGTTTCCTAGGAGTGGTCAGATGGGTAAATACCAGGCTGCTTTGTCAGGTAATTCTAATGTAACTCTGAAGGTGGTGCCCACCTTAAATCCAGCCACCTTCTCATTTCCCATCCTATTTATATTCAGATTGTTACCAAGTATAATCTAGTCTCTGGGATTTAATCAGCCCCTGTCAGATCTAGAGGAAGAGCTTTTTATAGACAGAGGGAGCCTTACAGAATAGAGACCATGAAAAGTTAGACATGGGGTGGTTACCGGCCAAAAGGTAATTGAGCCACAAGCCCTCCTCTCTGAGACATCTGAAAGCATATACCCTGTACAGCTAGATTGTCCTTTAGGGGTTTCCATTTGCCTGGTCAGACAACTCTTTAGTTTAGAGCTCTCAGTCTCTTATCTCTTTCATTAACTTATCTCACTGCTCAATTAGCCACCTAAAAATGGTTTTCCTGCATGACCAGGGAAATTTGAGGGTTGAGATTCCACCTGGGGAACTCTGGGCCAGTATTTCCTAAGAGGGATTCCAGATGGAGATGTGCACTTTTTTTTGATGCACTTTACCACCTTGGTGGGGCAACTCAAAATATGTACTAAAAATTTTCAGTTACAAGCCTAACATTTTTCTTCTTCTTCATATCCCAGCTACATCCCATATCATCCCATATTTTCAGCAGAAAAGAAGCCAGATAGATTGGTGTCTTCATTCCCCAAGAGTGAGACATGACCTGAAAAGGAGGGATTGTAACCAGCTCTATGAAGAAATTTCAATAACCCCATATGAGTTTTTATAATCCTCTCCCTTAACTAATTACTTAAAATGTTGAGTTGTTTCCCACCAATGGTGTATTTTCTGCAAAGCAAAGGAATTGAGATGCTGAAGGCCCCTGGGAAGACTTCCCAATGCCGAGAATCACCGTTCCTTACAACCTGCTCACAGAGCATGTAGCCCCTACTTAGTTAGGCACAACCTGCCTCAAGGGAGATGGCCCCTATTTTATTTTGTTTTGTTTTTGCAGCTTTTGACCAGGGCTGCATTTGAACCTGCCACCTCCTGGAATATGGGGCTGGCACCCTACTCCTTTGAGCCACAGGCGCCGCCGGAGATGGCCCCTGTTTTAAAAACCCATGATCTCCGTTAGTCAGAAAGATGGATTTGGGGTAGCTTCTCCCATTCTCTGTATAAGACATCTTATTAAAAATTTTTTTCTCAGAAATTCTTATTGTCTTAATAATTGAATTTTTATGCAAAGAGAAACTACACCTAGGTCAAAACCCCTTTGTATTTTCAACAACATAGGAATGTGTGTTGCTGAGTTTTTCTAGTCTACTAAAATGCTTGTGTATAAAAGTTTTCAATGTATTTTCTCTTATTATTCTTTTACTTAGGTTAAAAATGATAATTATGTGGGTATTTTAGACTAATATTGATAGAACATTATACCTATCTTCTCATCAAATAAGTTTGCTATTCAGGGAATCAGAGAATAGGTTTTGTCCTAAGTGAAGTATCACTTTATTCTAGAAGATAAAAAATTCTGGTGAAGGATAAAACTTGAAAATTGGTTCCAGGTTTTAAAGAGTATGAAGAAAAAGATAAAATGTGACTTATCTTCTAAGATCTAAATCAATAGAGCAGCTAGGAAATGTGTCAAAATTTTGACAATAATTTCTCAGTTTGATGGGCCTTTTCTAAGATAATGTTTTGTTAAGAATGAGAGAAAAATCTCCTGAAATCTTTACTACCAAATATTGATTCAAACCTAAAATTTTGTTTTGTCTTTGTAAATGTTGAGTTGGTTTTCAGACTCTTAAAAGCTATTTAATTATTATTCCTTATTTTCTGTATAATCTATATGTAACAAAATTTTATATCTCACTAGAATAATTTTCTCTATTTTCAGGTGGCTTTGAAAGGTTTTAATTATTTTTAACAAAGTATCCTCAATAGTTAAACACCCAATATTTTTTGCAATGAAAAAAACCATCTCTGTGTTATAATTGAAATACAGTAAAACCTCCATAGCATAGTTGACCACCTCTTTAAGTTGACCTAATTTTCAGAACCCAGATATGGACCACATATACAGTAGGCCTAGTTCCTTATGTGGACCACTTCCATATGATGACCAGTTTGTTACACTTCCTTGGGTGGTCAAATTATAGAGGTTCTGGTTCATTCTATGAGACTTTGATAAAATAAATAACCAGTAAAATAAGAATCCTATTTTATTCAAATAACTGAATCTTACTTGGTTATTCTTTTGAGTTCCCAAGATGAAGCTCTAAAATGAGAAAAAGATATTCATATGTTTTTTTATCTTTTATCCATTGGAATTATCTTTCAAATTTCCCAAAATATCCTCAGAAATTATACGGATTACACCTTCTCAAAGAGGAATACTAGAAAAAGAGTCTGCTAGGCATGTTCCATAATTCAGCAGAAAAAGCATGTGCTAGGCATGTTCCATAATTCACCATTAGTTCAACACCATCGTGACATCAGTACGTGAAGATTTCAATCAGAGAAGATGGGCAGCTTTCTATGAGATGAGATTATGTAGATAAAATATTTGAGAAAATTCATTATTTTCTGCAGTTTGAATATTTTGAAAATACCAACAGAAGCACGGAGTCTACTTCTGTGAGGCTTATATTTAAAAGCAAAATGCGGTACAGTGGTGCAGTGAGACAAGGATGCAGACAAGCATCCCTGGGGCGACCTGCAGGCCAGCATCCTGCATCCCCCCCGGGGCCTTTTCTTTGACTACTTAAGACCTGGCTGAGTCTGGTTCAGATTTTCAAAATCTGTGTGAGGAATGTTATTTTTAGGAAAGCACATTGAAAAAGCTGTTCATGACTTTCTTCCTTTCTTTCTTTCTTTCTTTCTTCTTCTTCTTCTTTTTTTTTTTTTTTTTTTGGAGACACAGTTTCACTCTGCTGCCCTGAGTGTAGTGTCCTGGTTTACAGCAACCTCAGACTTCAGGGTTCAAGCCATTTGCCTTAGCCTCTTGAGTAGCTGGGACTATAGGTTCCCACCACAATGCCCTGATAATTTTTCTATTTTTTAATAGAGACAAGGTCTCGCTTTTGCTCGGGCTGGTCTCATACTCTTGAGCTCAGGCAAAGCACTAGCCTTGGCCTCCCAAAGTCCTAGGATTACAGGCATGAGCCACTGTGCCCAGCCTGTAGTGACTTTTTAAGTAGTCAAGTAAGGCTTGTCAAACCTTTTAGGCCAGTTCTAAATCATCAGTAAAATACTGGGGGGGGGGGGGGGGGAGTGACCAGGGGAATCTGAAACCTTAAATGGTATGGTATCAATTCTACTGCCTTTATCTTGGCTAAGAGTAAAAAACAGTAACAACAAAAATACCACCAATATCCAAGCAGCCCCAAGGATAAAGAAAGAATTTTCACAAGTCAACTATAAATTAAGTCAACTTCCACATATAATATTATTCATATAAATATTTTGTGACTATATTCTTTATAAAGGGCATAAAGATTCATCATTGTCTTTGCTACTTACAGGTTTTGTTCTAAAGGGAAATAGTGATCAAACTGTTAAAAAATAGCCATGTCCTATATCTTGACAGGCAATTTTTAATTTCTTCCATGCTTAATATTATTGATAACTTAACAAACAACTACAGTCATTCAGTCTCATTCTCAAATAGGTTTCTACTTCCCTTTGATGTTTGTCTGAAGACTCAGTCTCATTCTCAAATAGGTTTCTACTTCCCTCTGATGTTTGTCTGAAGACTCTGCCATCAGCGATAGTTTAGATTTTGTTTTCAATGAAAATGTACAACTTCATGAAAGCACTGTGTGAGCTAATCTGAACTATCTATGAGTGTAAGGATGGTTCTCAAGCACCAGCCACAGAACTCACATTACTTAAACAATTTTCTGATTATTTCAATAGATCAAGTCTGGGTCCCCAGGTTCCTCTCATTGTTGAAGCTGACATAGTTAACGAAAGCAGACTTCTGACTCAAGATTGGGCAGAATAAGAATGAAGGAAACAATGAAATTCACTAATGATAGACATTTTATTAAGGTTCTTTGTTCAAAATATTGACCTTATTTTCAATGATTTATTCTGCATGCATGAGAACACTCTTTGTCTCTTTATTTTTAAAATAACTCTAACATTTAATTTACTAAACACTGTTTTTTAAAGAAAAAGGAAACAATTTTAGTGATGTCTAATTCTCATTGTCACCTTCTCCAGATTTGAAGAACAGATGCTTTTATTCAGGTTCCTTAATTTTCGTGTAATTTACATAAGTTATTTAATTATTTGCCTAAGTTACATAAGAACTGATTTTCCTTCTAACCGAAATATAACTGGACAAACTGTGCAACTGAGGCAATATCTAGAGGATCATAATTAAGAATGATTTTCATTTAATAAGGTATGCCAGACCTAGTCTACTATGAAGACAAAAGTTGATTTTACACGTGTAGCCATATTATGACAAGAGGCTGCGTATCTGGCTCGTAAGGTCCCAGTCTCATAGATGGCAATGGGGCCACCGTCTGGTGAGTCAGGAACCCCAGCAAATTGAATCTGAAGAGTTTTCATGAAAAGACGCAGGTCCTGCAGCTGAAGTCTGATGGGAAAGGTCTTGTAGCTTTGGGAAAGATGAGCAAACAATACCAGCTGTTGGAAGGACAACCCAAATTTCTGAGAAAAGTTACTAGACAGAAGTTCATTCTCTGGCTTTGCAAGTTACTGAACAAACTCAAGGAGACTATTATGATTAACACTGTTACTATACCTAAGTCAATAATTAGGCCAAACATCATGGGACCTGTCTGTTTATTGTATCATGAAAAGTTGTTGCAGATTACTTGGAGTCACACAGCAGGGGAGACTGTTAAGGGTTGAGTTCTAAGACTGAACATAGTAAATTGTAGATTTTTGTGAAGTTGAAATGCCAATAATTTCTGTCTGGTAGACTATTCTGCAGGACATTGACCGATTTTGTATGTGCACAGCAGTAATAGTAGGCACTGTCTCAGTAGGCCAGGCTCTCTGTGCCCTGGTCCCTTCTTTGCTTGCAGTATTTTTTCATCTTTGAGTGCCCTTTCCTCTTCCCATGTATTTGTGGCAACCAAATACTCACAATTAAATTAGCTCTTCATCTTAGAAGTTATTAATACGTGTATAAGTTGAATATGTATTATTGAGAAATATTCCCCACATTTCAAGAGATTAATAATCTAAGTATTGTGGTAAAATGGGTGATTTAGCCATCTGAATTTTTTTTTTAAAGAGAACAAGTAAAAAATACCAGCTCTCGCCCGCTCTAGTACATATTAGTTTCCCCATTAAATTTCATTCATTGTATTGTACTAAACAATAAAGCCATGTTTGTTTTATAGAAAGCCGCAGTGGGAAGTTGCTGAATGCCTCCTGAGAACATCGTTTATTTTCATCATAGCTGTCATGTAACAATGAAGAAGACACTAGTTCTGGGGTTGGGGAAATACCAAAAGTCGGAGGACATTCCCTCATGAGAAGAGACCCAGGGTGTGTTCTATCAGAGGACGCTGTGGGGCAGGAATCAGAAAAGGAACAGAGGGAGGACGAATGAGGGGTTTCCTAGTCCCTAAGGTAGATGACTCGCGTTTGTCCCTGTTTTATAATGAAACTGTGCTGTGTTGTGTTCTTTCATACACAGCTCAGTGAGTAAATTAGTGTTTGTTTAAATGAAGATAAGAGCATTCAGTAAACTTTCATTGTTTCAACAAAGTACTGAGCATTTCTTTTTTTTTTTTTTTTTTTTTTTTTTTATTTGTGTAATATTTTATTGGACACTGCAGTTAGCCTTAAAGGGAAAATGACTAGTAGCTTAGAATTATTGAGAACACATTTAGCATTAGATTTAGTACTGAGCATTTCAAGCTGTCATAGTCTGCTTTGGGGAGGGCTGGTAGAAAAGAGTTATCTTGGAAACCAAAAGAGGGAGCAGATTTGTTTGAAAAGAGCTATCTTCATTTCTCTTCTTGAAATCTATACCTTTTCCAATTAAATCCTGCAGAAAGTGTTTCTTTTCCTGACATATCTATTCTTTGCAGTGGGATGAAAGCCACCTCATGAGATAGGCGAATGCAGAGATCTGAAGGTACTAGCTGTACTGTTTATAGGGAAAATAGAATCAGGGCTTGTAGTTCAATGATGTCATTTTCCTCTAGGCACAACTTCAAACACATCACCGAGAACGGTTGCTATGAGAAATTATACTCTTAGTTAGGATGCCTTTTGTACTACAATAACATGTCTTGCTGGAGGCTTTAACCTTAAGTCTCATGTGTGTCTGTGGATGTCATATACATTCTTTTAATTTGTTGTGACATAGGGAAGTGATGACATCTTATTTTTCTCCCATTCTGATTTCCTAGAAATTAAAAAAAAAGAAAAAGAAAGAAAAAAAAAGCCAAACTTCCAACATTCATTTGTAGAAAATTAATGTGTAAGTTCTCAGCAACCTGCCCTCTTAGAAAAGCTATCAAGCTGTAAGCTATAAAGCTATAAACTAGGAAGCTGAGCAGATGGTAATAGGTGTGAGTATATATACAATGCATAGTTGACATAGCTGTCTGCATTTAATTCTGTATTCTATGGTATATTTACTTAAGAACCTACGTGTTTCATTAATTGGAACTAATGTATTTTGAAATTAAAATTTATTTTTAAAAGAATGCATATTTTTTACCCTGAGGAGCATAGTATAAATCGGATATGTTTAACAATGTTTGCATTAAAATTTAGTCTTTGAAATTTTACATGAATAGAAAAAGTGGAATTAAAATATATCTTTTACACAAATTAAATGTTAATATTTTCCATGTCATTAAACTATTTCTGAATAAATAGGGTTTTTATGGATAAATTAGTCTCAAATTTTACATCTATACAACTTAAGTTAATGGACGTTTTCAGAATAAATATCTCTGAAAGATAATCACCATCATAATTTTCAGGTCAAAAAAACACAAGTTTTGCTTTTTTTAAATTCTGTAAAATGTGAAGAGGCTACTCATTGTCCTTATTCCCAACTTTAAAATTCTTTTTTAGGTTTTAGGAGGCAACTCTGACATAAAAGCTACTAAGTATAACAAGAGAGGAAGAATTTCTGCAAGTTTCTATTTTTCCTCTATGTAAGGAATATTTTTTACAAATTTAACTTGGCAGGGTTGAGATTAGACCAAGACTAAAACATGAAATTTGCTAGAAACTTAGGAATCTCGATGCTATGGCAAGGGTTGGCAAACAACAGCCAGGGTGCCACACTTGGTTTACCATCTGTTTTTATATATAAAGCTTTTTAAAAGCAAAGTCATGCTCATTCATTTATGGTTTTTTAAATAACTGCTTCTCCACTTCAATGGCAACTTTGAGTATCTGCAACAGAGATTACATAGCCTACAAGCCTTAAAATATTGACTATTTGAGCTTTTACAAAAATATTTTGCTGACCCTTCATGTGCAGAAATTATTTAAAGACTTAAACCAGGAGTGGAGAAACTTTTCATGTTGGAAGGTCACATCAATTTAGCTGTAATCAAATAAGACTGCATTGAAGTAATTTCAATTAGGTATACTTAAAACTGTACATTATTTTGTAAAAACCTAATTACTATATACTTAATAATTCCAAAAAAATAAAGCTATTTGTTAATTTTAAAATTAACTTTGTTCTGTCTGCTTTTTTTAGAAAGTGAATATTTGGTTGCAGCACAGAGATCTGTAGTTTCATTTGATCCTCTAGAAATGCCTCAGTCATTTCTGACCTTACGGGTGTCTCAATTTGGGTTAGGTGGAAGAAAGTAGATTCACAGCTATAACTGGTCGAAAAGCAACCAGGAGTTTTTCAGGCATGCTGCCAAAGTTGTGGGTATTCTGAATTTTTCCGTATCTCAATCGGATCTTTCTTAGCATCAAACAATGACTTTCAAATGTCATCTGAGAGCTCAACCAGTTCCATCTGTAGTTCTTTAGATGCTTGGCAATGTCAACTAGGTGAGGCTGAGATGCTCATTTAAGTGTGATGTCATGATTCTGAAAGTCAGTGAACTTTTCTTTGTCCTATCCAATTAATAAGTTTATAACAGTTGCCCATTCTTCAAATGGTTTGCATATATCATCCTGTTCATCAGTAACCTTTCTAACTCTGGAAAATGTTCATCTGAAATTTTCTTCTGAAGAAGAAATATTTTGAAAAAATCTTTTTTGGAAATCATTGGATTTTTTTCTTCCCACCACACATTATATATAAAATTAGTTTTATAATCAACATCATTAGTTATCGTATCCAAGTTAAAGTGGCTTGTATAAAAAAGACAGGAAATAACAAAAGCTGATGTGGATATAGAGAAAGGAGAACCCTTGTACACTGTTGGTGGGAATGTAAATTAGTGCAACCATTATGGAGAACACCATGGAAGTTCCTCAAAAAATATCCAATGTACAGTGTAACCTGGCTTATTGTACCCTCAATGAATCCCCAACAATAAAAAAAAAATAATCTAAAAAAATATATCCAATGTACTCAGAACCACTATGAAACCAATTTATAATCACTCACACTTTCATATGAGAGATGAATCACAACTATAGCCCAGGATGAAGGAGGGAAGAGAAGGTGCCTGGGAAGTGAGGGGGTGGTTCAATAGAGGGAGGGTTAATGGTGGCACCGCACCTATGGAGCATATTACAAAAGTCCAAGTCAAATCTATCAAGTATTGAACACAAATGTCTTAACACTGTGATTAAGTAAATGAGGTGAAAGCTATGTTAATTAGTAGAATTTAAGCACTCTAATGCGTACAAATAACCAACACACTGAATATCACAAAGGCATAAATATATTCATGACCTATGTATATAAGACTTAATAAAAAAAAAAAAAAAAACACACCAAAAATAGAACTATCACAAGACTCAGCAATCTCACTGCTGGGCATATATCCAAAAGAAAGGAAATTGATATATAGAATAGATATCTTCACTCCCCTGTGTATGGCAGCACTCTTCACAATAACTGAGACATGTTACCAACTTCAGTGTCCATCAACAGATGGATGAACAAAGAAATTGTGCTGCACATAAAGAATGGAACATCATATTATCATAAACTGAATGAAATCCTGCCATTTGCAACAACACTGAGGAAACCAGAGAATGTTACATGAAGTAAAATAACCCAAGCGCAGAAAGACAAATATTGCATATTCTCATTCATATTTGGGAGTTAAATATATGGAGACCGAGAGTAGAATGATGGTTACCAGGGGCCAGAAAGTGTAGCAGGAAGACGGAGATAAAATCGGGTTGATTAATGGGTGAAAAAATATACCTCGATATTTACATAGAATGAAGAATATTTACCAGCACAAGAAAATGATTCTGATCATCAATAAGTAAGTATATGATTGCAAATAACTAAAGGAGTTAAATTGGAACATTTCTAACACAAAAAATCATAAAGGCCCGAGGTGATGTGCACCCAGTGACCCTGATTTGATGGTATGTCTGTGTCAAAACATCAAAGGTAACCTATAAAGATATAGGTTGTAAAGATACACATCTGTTATGTACCCATAATAATTAAAAGCTTAAAATTAACATGACTTTTAAGGAGAGTTAGAACTTGGCAGGTGGCTTGGGTCATACCTTACATTTTAGTGAGCATCTTTTATAAAATATGAATATAAGAATACAAAAATCTAAATGAGCAATTTCAGTTAAAAATGAACAAATTAGGCTTCTATGATCCATCCTTAAGCTCCTGACACACTATCAATGTTCAAAAAATATATTAATTTGGTGAACAAATTGGAACAGTATCTTGAGTTTCTTAAATAATGCACCCGGAACCATGAAAAAATGCATATTTTAAAACATTTTATATAGATCCTTACTTTCTATGAAGGATGGTTTGGAAATAATTTAAAAAGAGTATGACTAGAGTTCTTAACTTTTGTCCTCATATTTTTTATTGGTATATTTCAAAGTGTTTTCATCAGTTATTCCCTCCTCCTTCTTTGTATCTTATATTTCTTATGTTTATTTTCACTTTTCTATGCAGACTCTTACAATTTTCCTCGGCACAGAGGATGAGACAGCTTCTACGAATTGCCTGGATTTGTCACTGAGAAGGAGCATTTGAGACATTCTGGGTTTAGGAGCATAACTTCAGTAACTGGTGTCAAAAAGAATGGTTGATGGTTGTGGAGAGAGAGGGTATATACATTTGAATAGGAGATTATTAAGATCTGGACCGAGATCCTCACAATGACAATACAATGGAAACAGTGTAATGTTATAAAGGGGAAATTATGACTATCTGGATGGGTATGCATAGAAAGGATCACAGCAATTATTATGAGTGTTATCACAGATTTGATGGCCTAAACGTGGATGGTAGAATTTTGGACCCGAAAAAGAAGAGAGGATTTAGAATATTGTCAGAATTATAATCTGACAACTAAATACAATGATATTAAATATCCTAACAAATAGAATTTTGGTGTAAATAAGACTTCTTTCTATTATACGTGCTTGAGGTACCTGGATTTTCTTACCCATGAATGAGAGGGAAATTTACACTTAAAGTATAAATTACTGATTTTAGAATGCTATAGATGAGCCAGTCAACATAGTTGGTTAAAACTTAGTGTGAAAAGGATAAGATGGTAGGTTGGTTCTAGCATAATAGACTTCACTCCAAATATTACAAATGAACGTATCCATCGGTACCAAGTGGAGTATGGAACAGATGCGTTTATTTAAAGGCAAAAAAAAAAAATCACAATTATATTCACATTAACTATATGCTATACTATATTTATCATGCATATGCTATGCATTTTTATTTACATATCTCTATTTAATAATATATATTTTATTTACTATAAGTTAGTTTTCAGAATATCAGGACCAGAATGGCCTCTCATAGTCAAAAATGATCAATAAGAGCTGAAGAAATCTGTATCTAGTTTCTGGTTTTAGAAATGAAATTCTATATTTTCCCCATGAATTGGCAAAAAACTTATATTTATCAATTTTCAAAAATACATGATTTTAAAAAGGCAGACCCTGAGATATGAAATATTCTAGTAACCCAATTCAAGACCTTCTATCCCTGAGGGCAATTTTCTGACCTGATTCTATTTCATGAGTATATAAAATGCAGTTTACGACACAAATATCGACTCAAGTATGTACAAATTCCTGCAGAAAAATTATGTTTGTTACTGCAACTTTTAGTGCACCTTAGATATCAGAATGCAACACATACAGCAAATATTAAGGCAAGGAATTGTGTCTAAAAATAAAAATAGAAATTGTGAAGTTACGACTTTATATTTTTTAGAGTTAGGAAGCACTAGTTTAATAGCCTTTGTAGATAGTCTGTGTTTTTATAATAACAATAGAAAAATTGGATTCTGACTTTTGGGGTTTTGTGTTGTTGTGATATCTGAATTTCTCAAAGCATATGGTGATTTTCAAAATTATCCTTTTCCACCTACTGCTGGAATTTTCTTGCTTATCAATTTCAGCACCTCTTTAATGGTGTAAAAATCAATTAGTGAGGCATCATTTTTCCCCCTGTAATGACAAAGTTTAAACTACTACAGAACATTTGCATAACCAGCTCTGTGAAACCTGTGATCTCATAATCTGTGATATGTGCCTAGAAGGTCAAATTCATAAATTTGTTTTTATTACCACCCAGAGACTCATGAAGAAGCAACCTGTACAAAATAAGTGATCTAACCTTAGAATGGCAAGCTCTGTGAACTAATTATAAGTGTCCACCATTTTTTTTTGCTGATATATAGATTTTTTCCCCCTAGTCTTTCCTATGCTGTTGTTAGAATCAGTTTAATACAACAAAAAATTCAGCAAAAATTAATAAGTTACAACAAAGCTACAGATCGCCAAACTATGTCTGATATTTCCAACATCTGGGTAGTTTCTGAGTATGGTGCTTCAGTTGTTTTTATTGCTTTGTGTGTGTGTGTGTGTGTGTGTGTGTGTGTGGTATAATCTCAGTATGTCTTCCATCCTGAAATTCACATTTTTAAATTCTATCCCCAAAGGTAAAAGTATTAAGAGATGAGGCCTTTAGGAGGTGATCATCTTGTGAGGGCCTGGCCTTCACGATTGGAGTTAATGCCTTTATAAAAGGCACTCAGAGACCAGCTTGCCACATCACTATATAAGGAAATGGGAAGAAGGTGCCATCTATGAACTAGTGAATGGGCCTCATCAGACACCAAATCTGTCGGCACCTTGATCTTGGACTTTCCAGCCTCCAGAACTGTGAGAATAAATTTCTGTTGTTTATAAGCTGCCTGGTCTATAGTATTTTCTTATAGCTGCTCAACATAATGTTTTTGTAAGTTTTATTGCAAGTTACACACTGTATTTAGAAAGACACTAGAAACTGGGGTTAATAGTATTTATGTGCAGAAAGGAGCATGTCTTTACATCTGCTCAGATCACCATCACTGTGCATAGGAAGAGTCGATGAACACAGTTTGCAGCTGGCTGGGTTCCGTTTGTTGCTGCTATCATCATCTCTGACGTACCACAGCCCTTACACCGTCTGGTCGTGCTGCAGCCATTTTCCGCTGCCTCTGGAGTGCTGAAAGGCTTTTCTCAACGTTCCTTCTCTGCCTGCAGATTTCCATTCTCCCTGCAGGTCTGCCCTATAGACATAGTAATTTTCCTTGCTCTTGTTATTGCTTATTACAAGGCTGTTGGTAAGGAAAGGAATAGTTTGGTTTGTTCATTTGCTTATTTTTGAAACAAAGCCTAACTTTGTCACCCTCCATAGAGTGCCATGGCGTCATAGCTTACAGAATCCTCAAACTCTTGGATTCAAGTGATCCTCCTTCCTTAGCCTCCCATGTAGCTGGGACTACAGGTGCCCACTACAACACCAGGCTATTTTTTTTTTTTTTTTTTTTTTTTTAAAGGGTTTTTCAAGATTGCTAAGGCTGGTCTAGAACTCCTGAGCTCAGGCAATCCACCTGCCTCAACCTTTCAGAGTGCTAGGATTACAGGTGTAAGCCACCACACTTGGCCATTGTTTGGATTTTTTGATCCACCTTCAGCCTCGAGTTCACTCTATGTGGTTGGGCATAAAAGGTGAACCTTTCCAGCCTTCCTAGCCTTCCTCTCCTTCCATGACGACCAATCATTGCCTTGAATCTGTGGTGATCTTAGGTGGAAAGTTTATTGCCTTTTTGCCAGCAGTAGAGGATATCAGGTTCATATGGATATAGAATCGTGGGTCAAGAGGTTTTTCTGCCTATTTTCTTGTTTAGCTTGTAATGGTTTTTTGGGGGGGGGTGGTTGTAAGATAAAAGGTTCTAAGGATGAGGCCCAAATTTAGATCTACCACAGCCAATCGTGGCTATACACCTATATTACCAAAGAGCATCTGTGTGTTCTTCTTTTGGCTTCTATTTGGGGTGGGGGTGCGCTGTACCGAGAGTAGGCTCATGGAAAAGACTTTCTGCCAGAGAGAGTTAGAGGGCTCTTTGATTCTTGGAGTCCCAGTTATTATAAACCGATAAGCTAATCCATGCATGGATTTGGGGGATTTATTAATTTTTTAATGATTTATGCATATTTATTTTCCCTTTGTGTTCTGCTAAATTTGAAAGAGTTTGCTTGTCCCACTTGTCCTAAGAAGAGTTTTTTACTCTTTAGAGTTCATTCATTTCTTTTGCAATGATATCTTTCTGACAGGTTAAAAGAAGTGTCAATTTTATAAAACACTCTCCCTTTATGTGGGAACAGCATTCTCTTACAACTTACTATACCCTACCAGGGGTCCTCAAACTATGGCCCACAGGCCACATGAGGCGGTGTGATTGTATTTGTTCCCATTTTGTTTCTTTACTTCAAAATAAGATATGTGCAGTGTGCATAGGAATTTGTTCACAGTTTTTTTTTGTTTGTTTGTTTTTTTAACTATAGTTCGGCCCTCCAACAGTCTGAGGGACAGTGAACTGGCCCCCTATTTTAAAAGTTTGAGGACCCCTGCATGTGTGCCATTTCTTTTGTATAAATTATATTTCAATAAAGCTGTTAAAAACATTCCACAGGATGGTGCCTGTGGCTCAAAGGAGTAGGGTGCTGGCCCCATATGCCAGAGGTGGTGGGTTCAAACCCAGCCCCGGCCAAAAACTCCAAAAAAAAAAAAAAAAAAAAAAAAATTACAATTCTATACTTTACTTTGATGAGTAGAATAAAAGAAATTTAAATGACCCCAGATGTCACATTTTTATTATAAGAAAACATTTTAACAATAATTAGGTAAATGAGGTGAAGACTCTATTAACAAATTTGATGTAAGCCTTCCAAATTTTATTTAAAATCAGCACATTGTACCCATAAATGCATTAATGTATACATGATCTATGTGTTTATGACTTAATAAAAAAAAGAAAAGAAAACATTTTAATATTTTCCTCATACAATGTTGCTTATTTTTTATGTCCTGTGATGAGTCGTATTTGTTTTATGACAAGAGCTCTATGAAGAGAATCACAATCATTCTTTTCAGGGAAAGCATGCTATATTTGTGGTTCAAAAGTACCTTCAGGGAACCCAGAGCCAACTATCCCAATGACACCTCACATACTGATAGAGCAGCTAATCTGATAAATGTCACAGGCAGGAAGTAACCTACGGTTGAAGTTTGCTGCCAGCAAGATTTACTTGGGGAAATAACCCCTCAGCTTCAGTAGTTAGTTGCTCATGCAATTGAACTTGCGGGGGGAAGAAAATAGTAGTTAGGGAAGTTGACATTGATTTAGATGTCACATGATAGATCTCTCCTCTCCCTTTTCTATGCAGGAAGATAGGCTTCTCTTTACTACAAAAAACAAACAAACAAACAACAACAAAAAAAAAAACCCAGCAAACTCAGTTCCATCAGGAACTGGAGCTTATTAACTAGACTACCCTTTCCATTGGTTATTTTAAATGAGGCAAAGGAGACATATTTGAAACATACAACAGACGCAGATTTCTAATGTTAATACTATATAAGGAACAAATTAAAATCAATTTTAAAGAAAGGTAAACAACCAAACAAAAAAAAGACAAGTACAATCTCATGTGTAGTCGAACTTACAACAGAGAAGAAAAAGAAATACAAGTAGCCAATAAATAAATGAGAAAGTACTAAATCTTAGGGATATATCAATAAAACAACAACTTCAAGAGCAAATACAATGCATCTTTAATTAAAAAGATGGAAATGAGATGTGAGAAATAAAGTATAAGATTATTATTTGTTTTCTAAGTGCTCTTGAGAGTAAATTTATGATAAAAAAGAGAAAACAAATCATTTAAGAAACAGCTCAAAAATCTTTTTATCGCCTTGAATTTTTGACAATTTCCAAGAAAATTTGGGAGTCTATACAAATATTATTTTCAGTAATAAATCTTACTCTGTATGACACGCTGGTCCTTTCTCATTATCTGCCATCCTACCACCAACCAGCCCCAGTTATTTTTTTGCTGTTGCCAGTGCTGGAACCTGCCACTGTAACTCCCATTTTGATTACCTGCTAATACATGTTAGACCTATAACCAGCTTCAAACCATTTCTTCTGTAAATAAAAATGAAAACTCCAAACCACTCTAAAATAATTAAGATTACTTTCCATGTTTTTATGAACTAGCTCAACTGGATGAAAATACATTTTGTGAATGTGCTAAGAAAGTAATAATGATGTATTACGAATTGTGGGAGTTGTTGCTTAAAGGGCTGCAGGGATGTTGTTAGGTGATCATTGAGAGCTTGTTGGAGAGTTTCATAGAAAACTGGCACTGAAATAGTCTTCTGGAATCCAGATGAAGACGGTGGCATCATAAACATTAGGACAAAGAAAAAGAAAAGTGTTTCTCAGACTTACTACAAAACATTTTGATTCAGCAAGTCTCATGTGGGTCCCATGAATCTGTATTTTTCTTTTTTTTTTTTGAATTTATTTATTTTTGTATTGTGGAGAAGGGGCAGGGAAAGAAGGCGGGGGAAGAGGTGAGTGACAGGGTTGGGCCAGTGGCATGGTACCACATTGGCTGTATCTAGGTAGAGGCAGTTTCAGGCCGGGCCTTGCTGAGTCGTTGCTACGCG